>CM018050.1:8716728-8806728 GCA_008638375.1 Nyssa sinensis
GTTGTTTAGTAGTTAGGGTTAATTAGATCGCTTGTTTTTTTAATTAACTGTGATTAAGGAGAGATAGGAAAATAATTCCAACGGTGAATATTCAAAGTGTGAATTGATATATACTTGCATCGATGATCTGTTATAAAATTTCGATGGTGGATATTGACTTAGACCAATGCTTGTTCTTTTGATTGATTTCAATATTGTAATTTAAATTGTTCTTTAGTTGTTTTTTTTTTAAATTATTTTCGTTATACTCAAACCCCCCATCCTTGTTGACATAGCATAAAACTAGGCTAGGCACTCTCTGTGGGAACGATCCTTACTCGCACTGCTACATATATTTTTAAGAGTTAAGGTTTTATTATTTTTGGTTGCCTGCGATAGCACACCAACTACCCAGATACTTGAGGATATGCTTAGGGCATGTGTTAAGGATTTCAAGGTAGTTGAGAGGATCACCTTGCCTTAGTAGAGTTTGTGTCACAACCCGAAACCCACCCTATGCGGATCTCGTGTCGCGGGGTTAGCCCAATGGCCATCCCTACTTTTTCCATTCTTGTACCAATGATAACAATAAATAATGTAACATAATCATTAAAGTGCAGAAGCCTTATTACAAATATTGTTTAAAGACTAACAATAAACTAAACATAAACCATTTTTAGTTGGTGAGTACATGGGAGAGACTATATCATTCTATAGTGCTCCTCAACTGTCTCCTTACCCTCTTGACCTCCTATTGTGGTTTTGTAGCACTCTCACCTGAAAAATATAATGAATGGGGTGTAACAAAGCTCAGTAAGTAAAAGCTTATCTCCAATACGGGTTAGGGATTACATGGAAAAAATATAACTCAAGGGTAACATGATAGCCAGTCATGAAAACAATTGAAGTTAACAGTAAAATGCCACAATAGCCAATGGACAATAAAGCACAATAACAATTATGAGTAACAGTGTAACATGAATATAGATAAGGCACAATAATCACAATCAATATGAATACTGCCATAATAAAACAGTCACAGTCAAATCCAATAAATAAGGAACTAATCAACATGGAGTTATTCATAGGGAATAAACACATCCTATGAATCCAATAAACATCTACTTAACAATCAAACATGAGAGATACATTTACTCTATTCAGGGTTTGGCAGACCCTCGGTCTTTTGGGGACCCGGCATACCCCTTTAACATGAATGCATATAAAATGCCCATTTAACTCACTGCGTAAAAAAATGACATCATTGCCATGTGTCCGTTCACGGACTTGACCCGTAGGTCCCATTAATCGACCCGTAGATTCTGTTAATCAAATAGTATTAGATAGGAAATGTGACTGAGCACAAAACCTGGCATTTAACATAAATCAAGACTCGATTATAATTCTATAAGAAGTATATAATGTATGGAATCATGACATAAGCATACAATGATAGGCATCAGTACAATGAATCAAATCATGAGCTATTAGTCAATAGGCATCCACCAAATAGGACAATATCAATGGTGGGATGATAACAGTGGATACATACATGAATACAAAGTTTTGGCAGTAATAGAAAGAATGTGGCTTGGAAAACTACGTATCAAAGATAGGAATTTACTTACCTTATTAGTACGTCTTAGTATTCCGTGACCTTCCCCTTTCCTTTCGAGTCTCTTATATATCAATAAACACGTTTCAGTTTTAATACTATTTATCCATTTATGCCTCATTATTATAAGAATCTCTTTTACTAATTTAGACTCTACCATTGAGTTCAGAACGTCAAAGAAAATGAGTTTAGGCTTTAACGGTTTCCAATTTGAACTAGTTTACCAAAAGCGCAAAATGATCATTTACGTGTCTCTATTTTTCGGATTTTGTTTTCACAATTCGGACCTCACCGTTGAGTCCAAAAGGTTTGAAATAATAAAAATTCACTATTTACTTAACTCAATCGGAGTCCATTTGACTCATATTTGACATAGGGGTATTTTGGTCATTTTTGACGTTTCTACGGGTATTTTATTTTTCAGGACTCTGTCTCATGAAATGGACCTCACCATTGGATCCAAAAATCCAAAATAATAAATTTACACTATTTATTTAACTAATTTGCATATCAAAAATTAATGTAATAATTAATTAAATTAGACTAATTTATTAAATTAATTAAATGTATCTAGCATATATATTATTAGGGCCTAAATAGACCACATGTGCCTTAGTGGCACAATGGTTCATGCTTGTGGTTCAACCCCCCTAAGTTGTAGGTTCCATTCATAGGGGCAGCAGCCTCCACCATTTTTTTTTCTTTTTCACCTAACCAAACAGTGGATTATTAATCCATGTTCTAGACCCCAAACAGCCTCTGTCCCATTTAGAAATCTAAAGCAAAACAGCATAGTCACCTGCAACCCGTTCCACTGGCCATCACACTTTTCCAGCGAGCTGCCGGTCATCTTCTCCGGCGACGGTGACTCACCGACGGGCATTTTCTTGGGTCTTCTTGCTGGGGATCCGTTGGGCATGTCAAGGGGTTTCATATCTATCCTTAGAATTGAAAATGGTGGGATTTTGGGCTACCAAAAATAGCCATAACAGTGGCTGCGCCAGCGTTGGGCATTTTTCTGGCGAGAGAGTTTTCTCTATTTTTGTGATGTTTTTCTATGGTTTTAAGCTCAGAACAATTACTACATAATTTCTACACTTTATACGAATAATTCCTAAGCATTTAAATTGAGTTTTATGCAACAAAATCATAAACCCATTTCAAATGAAAAAACCTGTAAATGTACTTTTCTCCCTCATCCTTGTATTTTTTTTTTTTATTTCTTTTGCTAACGAATCCTAATCTCATGCTCATAAAGGTTCTACTACTAAAATTCAGTTTCTATGCCATTAAATTCAAACCCAAAATTCAGTGGCTTACCTCTTTCCAAGCCTGCACCGCGCCTCCTTAGTTGTTCAGTTCCTCTTTCTTTTTCTTTTCCTCCCATCTTCTGTTTCTTTTCCTTTTTTTTCCTTTTTTTTCCTCACGCATGCAATTACATGCTCTGATATAGCTGCTCCCCCCTAATTCTCTCCTCCTTTCACTCTCTTTCCTTTTTCTCTCATTGACCTTCCTATTTGGTTTCCATAATTCTCCTTCATTCCTTGTTTGATTTTGGGAGTTAAGGCCATACGGTCAACTATATGTATATAAATATATAGCCATATGTCAAATATATCTATATATATATATATATATATATACGTATACTCTTTATCATATATGTATATATACATCATGCTTCCTTATATATATATTTACTGCTATATATATTTATACACCTATATATATGAACATATATATTCATTGCCATATCTATATTCTTTTATTTTGATTTTTATTCTATTTTATTTTATTAAATTTATTTTAAATTTTATTTTCCTTTTATTGTTCTTTTTATTTCCTTTTTATTTTATCTATTTATTTGAACCTTTATAATTTATTTTTTTATTTTATTTTTTTATTTCAGTATTCGTTTATGGCTTGTTGGATATTGCTCGGTATTATTTGTACTTTTGAACTTTTGATATTCCAAACCGACCATTTCATTCAATATTATAATATAAAGCCCTAACGGCTTGGGTTTACATGGCTCGCTCAGTTACAACTTGGGTCAGGGTATTACATTCTCCCCCCCTTAAATAAGTTTAGTCCCCCAAACTTGACAAAATCATGGTGTAAATAAATGAGGCTACTGAGTACGCATTTCTTCTTCTCGTTCCCACGTGGCTTCTTTAAGTTGAGAATTCCTCCATAATACCTTCACTAGTGGAATGGTCTTGTTCTATAGAACTTGCTCTCGTCGGTCTAAGATCTGTACTGGTTGCTCAATGTAACTCAAGTCCTTTTGAACATCTAGCGGCTCATGCTCGATTATCTGAACTGGTTTGTGCACACACTTCTTTAACATCGAAACATGGAACATATCATGTACGTGATCTAACTCAGATGGCAATGCTAGCCGATACTGGTCCGACTCGTCCAACAATCCTGAACGGTCCAATGTATCGTGGCCCTAGTTTCCCCCTCTTGCCAAATCTGACCACTCTTTCCATCGGTGATACCTTCAGGAACACGTAGTCACTTGTCATGAACTCCAACTCTCATCTCCTAGTGTCAGCGTAACTCTTCTATCGACTCTGAGTTTCTAGTAAACGCTACCTGATCAGATGGATCTTATCGATGGTCTGCTCTATTATCTCTAGCCCAAATAGTTTTCTATCACCCACTTCTGTCCAGCATAGTGGAGATCTACACTACCTACTATATAGTGCCTCATATAGTGCCATTCCAATACTAGATTGGTAGTTGTTGTTGTACATGAACTCTACTAATGGCAGTTGATCCTCCCAACTTCCCTTGAAATCAATGACACAAAATCTTAGTAGGTCCTCTAATGTTTGTATCGTCCTCTCGGACTGTCCATCTATCTCGGAGTGATATGCCATGCTAAGACTCAACTCGGTACCCATAGCCTTCTATAGACTCCTTCAGAACTTTGACACAAATCGTGGATCTCGGTCAGATACAATGGATACGGGACTCTATGTAATCAAATGATCTCCCTGATGTAAAGCATGGCCAGTCTTTCTAAAGTCTGAGTCGTCTTGGTCACAAGAAAATGGGCTATCTTTGTCAGTCTGTCAACAATCACCCATATAGAATCATTCCCATGTGATATCTTAGGCAACCCTGATACAAAATCCATCGTGATATGCTCTCATTTCCACTCTGGTATGGCAGTGACTATAGAAGCCCTCCTGGCTTCTGGTGCTCAACCTTGATCCACTAGCACTCCATACATCATGCAATGTGCTTAGCTATATCCTTCTTTATCTCTGACCACCAGTAAGTGCTCCTTATATTGTGGTACATTTTTGTATTCCCTGGGTGTATAGCAAATCTAGAACTATGTGCCTTATCAAGAATCTCATTCCTAATCTCAGGTACGTCTGGCACGCTGATTCTGTCATGATAGTACAACACCCTATCTCGTATAGAGAAATTTGTATTCCCTCCAATCTTAGCCTCTTGACGAAGCTTAACTATTTTGCTGCCGTAAGTCTGCAATTCCCTGATCTTGTCAACGATCATAAGACCGATCGTGACGTTAGCACACATTGCCCTAGAACCTGGTAGAATCACCTCAACCTTCATGGCCTCTAAATCCTGTAGTAGCTCTTTTTGTGTAGTCAACAGGAAAGCAAGACTCCCTGATGACTTCCTGCTAAGAGCATTAGCTATTACATTCGCCTTTCCAGAGTGGTACTGTATACTGAGCTCATAGTTCTTGATCAACTCCAACCAACGTCGTTGGCGCATATTGAGCTCCTTCTGCGTAAACAAGTACTTGAGGCTTTTATGATTAGTGAAAATCTCACATATGGCTCCGTATAGATAATGCCTCCAGATTTTAAGGGCAAAGACAATAGCTGCAAGCTTGAGGTCGTGAGTTAGGTAGTTCTTCTTATGTGGCCTCGGTTGCCATGAAGCATAAGCCACTACCTTTCCCTGTTGCATCAGAACACACCCCAAGCCTTGGTGTGAGGCATCACTATAGATCACAAAGCCCTCTGTCCCATTTGGTACTATTAGGATTGGAGCTGTAACCAATCGATTCTTCAGCTCTTGAAAACTTTGCTCCTTCTTCTCAGTCCAGATGAACAGAACATTCTTCTTGGTCAGTTGGGTGATTGGCATAACTATCTTGGAGAAATCCTTAACAAATCTCCTATAATAGCCAACTAAACCTATGAAACTGTGAACCTCTATGACAGTAGTCGGCTGGGGCCAACTGGTAATAGCTTCTATCTTTTGGGGGTCTACGGAGATCCCATCCTTACTAATCACATGCCCTAAGAATGAAATACTTAGGAGCCAGAATTCACACTTCTTCAACTTAGCATATAACTTTTGCTCCCATAGCTTCTGTAGAACCTTCCTCAAATGCACCTCGTGCTCCTCCTGGTTCTTAGAATAGACCAGAATATCATCAATGAATATGATCACGAAATTGTCCAAGTACGGCTTAAACACCCTGTTCATTAAATCCATGAATGTGGCTGGGGCATTAGTCACTTCAAAAGGCATGACGAAAAACTCATAATATCTATACTGGGTCCTGAACACCGTCTTTTGAATGTTTGAGGTCTAACCTTTAACTGATGATAAACGGACCTCAAATCAATCTTTGAGAACACTTGAGTCCCCCTCAATTGGTCAAATAAATCACCCACCTTGGGCAGTGGATACCTATTTTTGATGGTAACCTTATTTAGTTCACAGTAATCTATACATAGCCTCATGGTCCCATCCTTCTTCTTGACGAATAGTACAGATGCACACCATGGCGATGAACTCGGTCGTATAAAACCCTTGTCTAGCAGTTGTTGTAACTGAAGCTTTAACTCTTTCAGTTCAACTGGGGCCATTCTGTAGGGTGTCTTAGATATCGGTGCAGTGCTTGGCAGTACGTCGATGCTAAACTCAATCTCTCTGTCCACAGGCATCCCTAAAAAATCATCCAAAAAAACCTCAGGAAATTCCCTAGAAATGGGAATCTGCTCCAACACAGGCTGTTGTGACTCAGTGTTCTGGATACTACACAAGAAACCATGGCATCCTTTGCGAAGTAGACACTTATTCTGTATAGCAAACAAAAAATATAGTAGAGCCACCACTCCTATTCCCTCAAACTCAATTGTCAAAAATCTAGGATTCTGAATAAGCACCCTATTGGTCACACAGTTTATAGTGGCATGGTTTGCGGTCAACCAGTCCATTCCAAGAATAATATCATACCCACAGATTTCTAAAGGTGTAAGATCGACAAGTAAAGGTACCCCTATAACCCGTATCTCACAGTTCTTATACATCGTCTCCTCCATTAATGATTGTCCCGATGGTATAATCACATTAAGTAGATATCCTAAGGGTTCTGTCCATTTGTTTAACTTAACCAAATATACAGGTGATATAAAAGAGTGTGTAGAACCAGTATCAAATAAAACATTGGCAGGCTGTGCACAAACTAAAAGGGTACCTGCAACCACAAAAGTCGAAACCTGTACATCCCCTAGCACTATAGAGAAGACCTGTCTGGCCTGTTGCGAGACATTTCCTTGTCCAGTCCTACGATTCGGTAGCTTGTTCACTGTGGCTGTTGGTGCTGGTGCACTGGGTACTAGTGCTGGTGCCCTAACTAAAGCGGTATTAGCAGTGGCTCTGTTAGCTTGAGGGCACTCCCTTGCAAAATGTCCCATCTGGCCACAATAATAGCAAGCATTACTATCCCTCAAACACTGGCCCTTGTGAACTTTCTGACAGTTGGGGCATTTAGTTGTGGTCCCCTCAGTAGTGCTTGGCCTCCTCAGACTGGGCCTTGTAGTTCGTGATCCAGTCCCAGGTCTAGTGAATGAGGGTCTTTGCTTAAAGGAAGAAAACCCTTGGCCGCCGATTTTGACTACTTCCTGGCCTCTGATTTGCCCGTCTCTTGGCTAACTCTTCACCACTCATCTCAATGATTTTGGCGATGGCCACTACCTCATTGTAGGTAGGTAACCGCTGTGGCTTCAATTTGTCTTTGATGGCTCATCATAGCCCCTCTTTAAACTTTCGGGCCTTGAGATACTCGTTGTTGACTATATTAGGGGCGAACCTGGCCAACTCAGTAAACATAGCCTCATATTGCTCTACTGTCATATTGCCCTACTATAGTACCATGAATTCTTGCAATTTTTTGGTTCTTCACCTCTCGGGGAAAATACTTTTCATTGAAAACCGTGGTAAAGCACTGCTAGTCCATGTCGGGTTGGAAAAAGAAAACTTGATAAAGTATGTGATGGTGTATAGAAATTAGTATGTTTTGTGTAGATATTTATGTAATTGAAATGATGAGTAAGAGACAAGGGGTCTATCCTTTCCTATCAGTCGACCCAATAGACATCCCCCACCCTACTCTCATCAATTCTCTCTCTCTCTCTCTCTCTCTCTGTCCCCCAATTGAGAAAATGATGTGTTTGTATGGAGAAAAGTGTGTGTTTGTGTGTGTTCAGTAAGAGAAGAAAAGTGTACGTGTATACGCAAGTGTAGGTGTATATCAAAGTGTGTTTGTGTGTGTGTAACACACATTGTGTGAACTGTGAACCATAAGAAAAGGAAGAAAGGGAAGAGAATGAGAAGAAAAGAAGAAGGGAAAAGGGAAAGAAAATAGGAAAGGAAGAAGGGAAAGAAAGCAGCAGAGGGACATCATGAGGGTTGGACCAGTGGAGATGGCCGCCATGAATGGCTTTGGAAGCTCTTTCTCTCTCTCTAACTTTCTCTCTCTAGCCGTGGGTCATGGAGGACAGGTAGGGGCTCTTAAACCTCTCATATAGTCTAAGATGCTTGTAAATTGATCATTGTGTGTTTTAATTTGTGTATCGTTGAATTTACATACGGTTGTATATATATATATATATATATATATATATGCGTGTTATAAATATGTGTAAATGTATGAAGTTGAATGCTAGTGATTCAAGGGGACCTACGAGTTTTCTTTGTTTGAGTAGACTTTCTTGTGTTTTGGTGAGGTGTTGTGGAAAATATACTCATGTAAATGGTAGCTAGATGTACTGATATATATATTTATCCACATTGGGTTTTTCTTTATGCATGTGTGCAGATTGGGTATAAATTAGTAGATTATACTGAAACCCATATTGGGTTCCCTGTTTTAGATCATGATGATATACGATGATCCCTCTCTCATGTGTATCATCTGTAGACTATATACATTATGATGTATCTCTTATATATATATATATATATATATATATATACACACACACACACACATATTTTGTGTGCAGTGGAGTGCACATGCGGATTGGAAGCATAAAGAGAGAGTAATTTTGGGGCTGGACTACTATAAAAAGAGGATCAGGCTACTCCTTAATAAATTGATGAGATTATATATATAGATATATATATATATATATGTGTGTGTGTGTGTGTGTGTGTGTGTGTGTGTGTTTGTATTAATTCATGAATCAATTCTTTTAATTACACAATTTGGAGTTGTTTAGTTTAAATGGTGTCTGGGACTTCCAAGTTATAACAAATTATATATTGATTTAGATAATTAATGGACCATAGGTTGATCTTAAGATATTTGGATAAAAAAAAAAACTTTAAAACCCATGGTTGGCACTATTTTAAAGGGTTGTTTGTTTCTACTTTAAAGTGTTGTTTAGCACAATTTTAAGGGTTGTTATGTCCCATTTTTTTAAGGAGCTGTTTAGTACCTTTCAAGTGGCTATTGACAAGTTTTTATGTGCTATTTGGCATGACTTTATGTGTTGTTTGGTAGGTTTTTAGGAAGCTGTTTGGCAGGTTTTTAAGGGATGTTTGGCATGACTTTAGGTGTTGTTTGGCAGGTTTTTAGGGAATTGTTTGGCATGTTTTTAGGAGCTATTTGGCAGGTTCTTAGCTGCTGTCTGGCAGGTTTTTAGGGAGTTGTTTGGTAGGTTTTTAGGGGCTGTTTGGCATGACTTTGGGTACTATTTGATAGGTATTTAAAGGGCTGTTTGGTGGGTGTTTAAGGGACTGTTTGGCATGTTTTATGTACTATTTGACAGTAATTTAAGGGTTGTAAAGCCTTGTTTTCAGGGGGTCACTTGGCAGGAATTTTGAGGTAGTCAAGCACCATTTTAAAGGGCTGTTTGGTACAAATTTAAGAATTGTTTGATAATTTTAAAAGAGGATGCTTGCCTTAGTTTAAGGGATATTTAGAACTATTTAAGTGGGGCTATTTGACTTGGTTTTAAGAGGTTGACTCTAACATTCTAAAGGATTATTAGTTTCATTTTAAGGGTTATACTTAGCATTAAAATTACTTACATCTTACAAGTAATACAGGGACATAAAACTAGATTAAAAATGTTTGCATGTCGAGGAAACTTATAATGCGATATACAATAATGAATATTTCGAAAGGCAAGAGTAATGACTCCTTATAGTCTTGTAATGACTAGGACTAAGATTATATTCTGATTTGTTGGCATTGTTTACTTGTCATTGATCCTTATTATATGATTGTTATTATTAGTCTGATGCTTGACCATTATCTGATCTTTATGGTGTAATTGTTATTATCATTCTGGCTCTTTATGTTTAATTATATTTCTTCCATAGATATATATATATATATATGGACATTGTCGTTTATATGATTCTCGTAGATGAAACTTCTTATATTATACTATTGGCAATTGTAGTGGACTATGGTGTTTACTATTATTCATACTTTTTAGCATACCTAAGTGGTGTGAGATTTGAGGGGGTACGATGATATTGAGCACTCGTGTGTGGTGTGGATTTCAGATGCATTGGAATTATGGAAATGAATTAAATAGAACGAACTGATGGAATAAGAAGATAGTGCACTTGTGAGATTTTTCTAAGTATCTATTTGATCTAATCCTTGAGACATGGAGTAGGCCCTTCAAATACCTGGCTAGGGGGGCAGGCCATTCAAATACATAGCCATTTGTCATAGGAATTTGTGTGGATTTGATAATGTGGATTCATATGATATTGATAGGATGTGAGCCCCATTCTGTTTTGGGGATGGAAACTCCCTTTGGCTATGGGCCATAACCTTGGGCATGAGGTTCTTCAAACCTATGAGTTAGCAACTCATTAAGGGGCGAAATACAGGTGATTCGGGGCCTTATGCATTTGTTAAAGCATATCATTAAATTATAAACATATCATTCTACATTCATGAAAGTGTTTACATATTAAGCTTGAGTCTTTGCGTTAGCTACATTGATGAATGCAGTGGATATTGACTGGCTTATTATGCTATAGATTGTACTTAGTGTATATCTAGACTATGTAGTGACCATACATTGCTGAATTATCTTTCTGCTGACCTGTATTGATTGTATTACTATTGGATGTTATTGTTCGTATTACTTTGGATAAGAAATGGAGTTGCATCATAGGGTTAGTATTTATGTATATACATCTTGCGTTTGGATATATATTGCTTGCCTTTATTACTGTTGTTTCACCACGTGGGGTGGTGTCTTATTATGCTGGTTGTTTAGATCTACACTTATGATTTGATAGAGAATATTTTTGTATACTTGTGATGCATACTGGACATTAAGGTTTGTCCTTTTTGGACTTGCATTAGTTTTTGCATGTTGTTCGCTTGTATGTTTTGAAAAATCCTACTGACCGTTATGGCTTACCCCTACTGTTCATAGGAATGGCAGAGATTGGCTTGATGGAAGATAGCTGCTGGAGCAATATAAGATGGACAGAGACTAGTGTATCATTTAGTTTATATTCATGTACTATATTTATTGTATTTTAAAAATGGTGCATGTACCCTTTAAACCATTGATATATATGTTTTGTCATATAAGGACTATTAGTGTCAGCTCTGGACATTACCATATTATACACCTGTTGATGGACATTTGATGTAGTTACGTTGTGATAGCAATCTATTGTATTTAATCTCGTTACAGGACTTGAACAACTCTAATCATGGTACCAAACTTGAATTAATTAAAAGGAATCAAATCAATTTAAAGAAGAAAAAAATGGCCTGCATTTTATGCACTTGACTAGGATGGTTAGTCTTATTACCTTCCTTTCAGGGTCCCAATGACTAATTAGTCCGGCTTTGCGGGTTCGGGGCATGACATTCCCAAACCCGACAACTATATTAAGCCTTTAGAATTAGAATGGGTCACCGACCCTCTCATTTTGATGGTCTTCACTCTTAGGCTATTGAGACAGTATCATAGTCCCTCTAGCCTTCTAGAATCTTACATCCATCCTCCCTCAACTAATATCATCTAGTCGAGTTCCACTCTAACCAAATCACTCATGCTTCTGGTGGATAGGAAGTGTCTCTTATAGATTTCAACTCCTAAGTTACTAGGTGATTGTCAAGACCCAAATTGTGGTGCCATGACTTAGGGTCATTAGGACTCTAACTAGAAGGTAATATGACATATCATCCTAGTCAATTCCATTTAAATTATCCATTTTTTTTCATTTAAATATAAATGGTTTGTTATCATTCTTTTACTTGTTCAAGTTTTGTAATGCGATTATTTCGAATTGTGCTTCATTGTTTCAATTGTTCGATAGTTGTAAATCAACAAGATACAAAGATTATCAAGGTTACTATATTCAAAGTCGACTCTAACTACTCATACATAAGTCCTTGAATACATTTACATACATGATTTCTAAGGATACACCCTTTATACAGCTAGAATTATCGTAGTACAACACGCTTAGTAAGGAGAGTTATAACGCTTAGTAAAATTTCCTAAAATACACAAGCACGCGGTACATGAAAAACTAATACAAACACAAGCAAGGTTCCTAATGTCTAACGTGCAATAGTAATATACAAAGAACCTTACATGCAATTCATCACATGCACGCACACGTAATGTGTGTATCACCATGCACTTAAATAATATAACGTAGGATACCATGATCAACAATTCACATATGCCAATACACAACATATATTCGTACACCTGATCATAGATGCACCTCCATTTCATACATAAGTCAACAATCAATAACAATAACAATAATACATGCAATTAAGAAAACATATAAAGTAATAAGATATAAACTTATAACATAAGGCAAAAAAAAAAAATTACAACTACTAACTATTGATTTTGAAAAATAAAATAGTCAAGAATTTATAAAAATACCAGCATAAAAGTTAAAAAAATTAAATAAAAAGAAACTAACATAGTAACAAGTTTTAAACTAGTAATAAGCACAAACTATATATACAAAACTACTAACTAGCAATAAGTTATATATATATATATATATATATTGTTAATTAGCAGTTAGTAGCTATATATATAGCTACTAACTGCTAATTAACAACTTATAAAGTAGAAAACTTGAAAAAAGATTACCAAACATACAAGTTAAAAAAAAAAAAAACAAAAAAAAAACTAACAAAGTAATAAGTTGATTAAGTAAACTAATAACATAAAGCAATAATATATATATATATATATATAGAAACTAAGAATTTAGAAAATAAAGCCAAAAAAGTAAAAAAAAATAAAATAAAAGAAAGGGACTAGCCCAGGCCGTCATGTGTCGTGATAGGCTTGCGTTTCTAAGAGGTAGGCATGTCGCGATAGGAAATGGCAAGATTGGCCTAATCAACTAATATAAGAGTAATTTCATGTGTCATTTGATGTGTTAATTTTAAAATTTAAAATTAATATAAAAAATATTACTTTAATAGTATGTTATTTGACTTGTTAAAAAATGATAATATCATTTGAAAGTAGTTAGTGTCATTTTATGACATTCATGACATACGACTTTGCTATATACCAAATAAAAGTAGGGAATGCCAAATGAAAATGAGGTTCACGCTACGTTATTAAAGAAAAATAGCTGTTATGCTAAAAAATGATATATTAAGAACATTTCAATGCTAAATGTCATTTTATTCATATCGGTTCTATAATTTAACATGCTACAGTACAAAATGTCAAATTTTAACAATTCTACTTTAATGTTAAAATATTATTTTTAACATAATAACTATTTTTCTTTGATAAAGTAGTGTGAATTCTACCTCTATTTGACATTTATTTGATAAAGTGGCGTCGACCCTCACATTTGTTTGACATATACAAATTATATTTCATGAATGTCATAGAATGACACTAGTTACTTTTAATGTCAAATATAACATTAGAAATGACATTGCTGTTTTTTGACAAGTCAAATGACACAATATTAGAATAATATTTTTTACATAGATACTAAATTTTGAAAGTAGGACGTCAAATGGTATATGCATTAAAGTGGACTTTAACGTTAGAGCAAAATTGTCAAAATTTGATATTTTAAGTCAAATTATAAAATTAACATAGATAAAATGAACATTTAACATCACATATACTCTAATAAACTTTAAACAAACAAGTTGTGTTGCACTGAATAACCCGTTTGACACCACTAATGTTAAAATTAATTAAGATTATTCAATTATATTTTCCACAAAGACTATTTCTAATTATTACTCAAATTTAATAAAAATTTATTTGATACAAAATTCTCTAATAAACACTTACATTTTTACTCACATCTTTTAAAAAATTATAATCATATCACAGCGGGTTTAAATTTTGATTTTAAAAGTGATGAGAGTGAATAAATATTATTTTATAAATTTAAATATAATTTCAGTGAAAATGAATTTTGTACGGGTGATGAAGAGTATTTTATTTTTAAGGATTTTTTGAGTCGCGGTCCTTTTAAGTGCAAATTAAAACAGTTGATAAACATTAGGTATCACCGCCAACTGAAGCTTATTGAACAGTTGCCTGAATCAAGAATAGAAACTCAAAGCTAAACGGGTGGATCATCTCAAAGCATGTCAAAAATGGATGTTGATTCTGAAACAGTTTCAAAAGGCACGCTATTGTTTTCATTTATCTTCTTAGGGCTTTCTCATTGTGATCGACTAACAGATCAAAGTTATTGAAATCTTTTATTGGTTGTTTATCTATGTCTGTGTTTGTGTGTTTAAATAGGTGAAGAAGAGCAGAGGAAGGCCATCGTGTTGATTTTAGTGGGTGCACCTGGTAGCGGCAAATCCACCTTCTGCGACCACGTTATGCGAGTTTCTACCCGTCCCTGGGTTCGTATCTGCCAGGTTGATCTCTCGCTCTCTCTGGGTCCTCTTCCATTTCTTACGAATATCTCCCATTTGATAAAATGCTCATTTGGAGAAAAGTAACAAGTGTCCATCTGACTGCAGTTAGTATAACCCCCTTCATGATGTTTACAGGTTGGGTGCTTTTCATTTTAGACCTTTGTACCTTGGGATTTCTTAGCCAAGCGTGGGATAGCCATTTCTACTAGGCTTCTCAACCCGTCTCTATGGGCACCCACCGCCCCTGCCCTGCCCACGCCCAAGCCCACGCCCATTGTTTTGTTGCGACTTATTCTCCTTTTATTGCGTTTGCTAATCACATATCTGTAGCTCTGGGCCATAAGGCCATTGGCCAGGACTTACATGTGGTTGTCATGTTCCTCTATAACCCAATCAGCCCTTGAATATATTATGTCCATATAATGCAGAATTTATTTTTGGAAAATACATGGATTAGGAAAATGCTACTCTTAAAATTTGTACAAATTACGCCAACGGGGGCAGTGGCCCAGATATCAGTAAGCTTCAAGTCCCCGTATGGGCATGTGGAGGGGGTAGTATGGATTTAATACCATTGAGACCCTAGCAATTGGCTTGGCTTTCAAAAAAATTGTACAAATTACTTTTGCAAATTGATGTGCCATCTGAGTTGTAACTGACATATTGTTATATGTGACTTAAAATCAGAATTCTTAGAAGACTAATCACTATTGCCACATCAGTTTGTAAAAGCTTCTAATTTGTATGGCATTAGCAAAGGGATTATGGTCTTGGTATCACTGAGGGTTAGACAAGATTATAGTTGTAATGTATGGGAACTAATTTCCTTAACATTTTGTGCAGTTCGAATGAAGATGCACTGGTTTAATGTTTTTCTGATATTTTTTAGATGGGCTTCTCTTCATTTTATTAAAACACCACTAACTCATCTTAATGTAAGCACTACTGGATATGTCTTAGTAAGTATTTTACGACAATCTTTAAGTTCAGGAAATAATTGCAAAGAGCAATCTATGGCATTTAATACTTGTGACTATATGGTGAATTCCTCATAATTTTCTTTGTTTGGAAGCTTGTTTTTTATCAATTAAATTGTCGTTGCTTCTCTTACAGGACACCATTGGAAATGGTAAATCTGGAACAAAGACTCAGTGCCTGATGAATGCAGCCAGTGCACTCAAGGATGGAAAAAGTGTATTTATTGACAGATGCAATCTTGATAGAGAACAGCGTGCAGACTTTGTGAAGCTTGGTGGGCCACAAATAGATGTGCATGCTGTTGTGCTTGATCTTCCTGCCAAGCTTTGTATCTCCCGGTCTGTAAAGCGGACAGGGCATGAAGGGAATTTACAAGGTGGAAAAGCTGCAGCAGTTGTGAACCGAATGCTACAGAAGAAGGAATTGCCTAAGCTGAGTGAAGGGTTCTCTAGGATCACATTTTGCCAGAATGAAACTGATGTTCAAGCTGCTGTCCGTACATACAATGCACTTGGTCCTTTGGATACTCTTCCATCTGGTTGTTTTGGCCAGAAGAATCCAGAGGCCAAAATTCAACTTGGTATAATGAAGTTCCTAAAGAAGGTAGATGCCCCTGTTATTGCAGGATCTGATGCAACTAGCTCTCAGGATTCGGTTGCTAAGGAACTCTGGAACAAAGGACTTAAAAGTGATTCTTCTTCATCAGCTAATGCTGTTAAGGAGGTAAAGGATGGTGGAGAGCTGGCAGTGGGCTCTGTTGTTGCTACTGCTACTCTAGACAATGTTCCCACTTTGGCATTTCCATCTATTTCAACTGCAGATTTCCAATTCAACCTTGAGAAGGCATCTGATATTATTGTTGAGAAAGTTGAGGAATTTGTGAGTAAGCTCGGAAAGTGCTAGGCTTGTTTTAGTAGATTTATCTCATGGGTCAAAGATATTGTCCTTGGTTAGGGCTAAAGCTGCACAAAAGAACATCGACTCCAGTAAGTTCCTGACGTTTGTGGGAGATATAACTCATCTATATTCTGGAGGAGGATTGCGATGCAATGTAATAGCTAATGCTGCTAACTGGTATGATTCTATGAAATACTTATTTCAATTATATGCACATCCTTCATAAAGTGCCATTGCTAAAATAAGGAAGTATGAACCTCGTGACCTATATAAAATGCTGTTTATTAGAAGCAAATAATAAACGACTCCTCTCTTGACTTCTTGGGTTTGCAACAAAAATTCTGGTTTCTCCATTTAGCTTAATATCCAAGCTATGTTATTAGTTTTCATATAATTCATATTTTAGGGATTTGAAAAGTAGTTGAATTATAAGCTAAGAAGGACGGATACGGACACGGGACACGGATACGACACGACACGGACATGCAGACACGTTATTTCTCAAAAAAATAGGACACGGACACGTTGAATATATATAATTTTTTTATATTTTTTATATGACAATATAATAAAAATCTAATATTATTTTAATTAAAATTAGCATAAAATTCACAAATTTTAAAAATATTATTAAGATATATTAAAATAACAAATCCATTAAATAAAAATTAAAGAACTTCTTCATTTAATTATCAACATTCATGATTCAAGTGTCCGGACATGTGTTCGGGAAGTGTCCGAGAGTGTCGGTATCCGACACGTGTCCAACACGGACACGTGAGCCAAAATAGAATGTCCGTACTTCATAGATTATAAATGTTCTATCAAATAAACCATCATTTCCAAAGTCTTGGACTGGTATGTTTTGAAAAATAATGCTAAAGCAGGATGACCCTGGTGAAACCTAATCTAGCTTTTTGAAATTCCTATAAGATAGTGTTATAGAGGGTGTTTGGTTCTCAAAACCATAGTTTGGACCCCACTGGGGTTTTGGTGGTGTTTGGGGGAGCTTCTCAAAACCAAGTTTTGCAATGGAGCCCACTAAATCCTGATTGCAAAACAGAGTTTTGGAGAAGCTAAAAAAATCAGCTTCTCCAAATCAATTTGGCTTTTTACAACTTTTACCCATGGGCGCACCAGTTGCACATTACTCATTATATGCAATATAAAAGATAAAAAAAGAAAATTCACAGTTAGAATCACCAAACACCCAAATAACAAATTGATTTTTTTCATCAGAATCCATTCTCTAATAATCAATTCTTTAGAATCAATTCTCCAAAATCTGAAGCTCCCCTAAACGTGCTCATAGTAAGGTGAAAAATAGCAGTCATACTTCTCAAATATAAGTTGGCTGTATTAATAAACTAGAAGTATGACTTTGATAGGCATTGTGTTGCCCAGAGATTGATTTTTACCTTATGAGATGTCAGTGTGTGGCATGAACAAAGGAAACACCCATGGGATAGTTCACTTATTTTATCAACTGTATCAAAGCAAAAGTTTCTAATACTTCCTGAATGTTTTATCTTGTTGGATTTTGCTTTACTGTGCCGTCACCATCTGAGTGAAATTTAATACTGCAATAAATTTTTTATATGTTTATTTGCTTGTCAGGAAGATCAACTGAAAGCTAACTTCATGCAGGCGACTGAAACCTGGAGGTGGAGGTGTGAATGCTGCTATATTCAGTGCGGCAGGTCCAGCGCTTGAGACTGCAACCAAGGAACGAGCTGGATCTCTTGTGCCCGGAAAATCTGTAGTTGTCCCTCTTCCTTCAACTTCCCCCTTGTTTAGTAGGGAAGGGGTAACCCATGTCATACATGTTGTTGGACCAAATATGAACCCACAGAGACCAAACTGTCTCAACAATGACTATATTAAGGGATGCAAAGTTCTTCGTGAGGCTTACTCATCACTGTTTGAAGGTTTTGCATCTATAGTGAGGAGCCAAGAGATGTTATCTAAGGAGAACAATGAGAAACTTGGCTCGGGGCTGTTAGAGTCACATGATCACTTTGAGCTAAGTCATCTGAATCAGTTCCCAAATAGTGATCAGAAGGTGAAGAGAGAGGATGTCTATGAATCTGAGAGAAGCAAAAAGTGCAAGGGATTGCAGGATGAAATTGGATCTCGTATTACCGATTGTACAGATGCAAAGGACAAGCTGAACAGTGAAAAGATTAACGGAAATATGACCAAAGCCTGGGGCTCCTGGGCTCAGGCTCTTTACCATGTTGCCATGCATCCTGAGAGGCATAAGGAGGATGTGATCGAGATGTCAGATGATGTTGTTGTACTGAATGATCTTTATCCGAAGGTAAATCAGCCTCTCTCTCTCTCTCTCTCTCTCCCTCTCTCCCCATACCTGTCTTACAATTTTTTTTCAATTAGATGGGAATGAAATCCCAATTGTCTTTGCAGGCACAAAAGCATCTTTTGGTCTTGGTGCGATCTGAAGGTCTTGACTGTCTGGCAGATGCATGTAAAGAACACCTTCTGTTATTAAGGACAATGCATGCTATGGGCTTGAAGTGGGCTGAAAAGTTTTCAAGTGAAGATGAATCATTGGTCTTCCGCCTTGGATACCATTCGGTATGTGGTATTTATTCTCAAGCTGTTTGTTCATTTTTGTTACTATTTTATTTAACCTTCCTGTAATGTCAGGACTAATTGCTTAAGATGCAACACTCAGTGCCAAAAATACTTTAATACCTGAAAATGTATTGGGGATCCTAGGACAATGAGGCTATTATGTGTTCGAGTTTAGGATAATTTATGTAAAAAGAAAAGGTTCACAAGTCACAACAACCTTAACATCATTTGTTGGTTACTCAACAAAGAATAGAATTAGAAACTAATGTGTCCATAAAGAGTTAAGATATAGTGCTAAGAGCTAGATGATACAGTTAGCCTACTAGATTTTGTCTTTTGCGATAACTAATTATTGGACTAAGAGTAGGGTACCTGGTTCAACATGCGATCGCTTCTCTGCATGATCTCTAATTGGTGCTAAGTTGGACTAGTATGCCACATGGAAGCCACTTTGTCCAGTCATCCCTTAACACCTAGAACAATAAGATGGTGACGTGTGTTCTTTATTGAGATGATCTTTTTAGTTTCTTGTGCAAGCCACCGTATGGTTGTTCACCTAAGAAGCATGGATACAGACACGGGACACGGACACTGCAAACACGTCATTTCTAAAAAAAGTAGGACACAGACACATCAAAGACATGTTGAATTTATATAATTTTTTTATATTTTTATATGATCATATAATAAAAACCTAAGATTATTTTGATTAAAATTGATATAAAAACATACAAATCACAAAAAAATTATTAAGATATTAAAATAATAAAGTCATTGAATGAAACTTCTATAATTTTTTCATATAATCATCAATATCCATGATTCAAGTTTCAAAACAAATTTACTAATTATTTCATCGAACATGTATATGTGTATGTGTATAACCAAAAAATGAACCAAGTAGAAGAGGAGAAAAAGAAGAAAAAAAATAGAAAATGTGTCCCAAACGTATCTAAAATATGTCTATAATTTGTCCGGAACATATCCGAAATTCAGAAAAAATTTAAAAATTTGGATACTATTTTTTCGTGTGTTCGACACATGTCCGAGAGTGTCAGGTGTTCGACATGGACACATGAGTCAAAATAGAATGTCTGTGCTTCATACCTGTTCACCATGCCTTGATTTTGAACATAGACAAAGGTTACTTCCAAAGAAAACTTGAGATTAGCTCCTTTTACTAGAGTCAAGCCAATGTCTCCTAAAGCCATATTGTTTGGGTCTAGCTCATCATTAGTTTCGTAGTTTGGCTCATACTTCCCTCAATCTCCCATGATGTACTTATGTTATGGCCTTCATTGTATGTTACTACTCGGTGTTAGGGCGACAAACTTTGAGGAGCTCTTGGAGTTTGGTGCATGATCATGGTAAAGCTCTCATGTCATTCCATGATTCTCTCAATGGGAGTCCTAGAGTCGTGTGGTTTGGTGGCTAAAATTGTAGGTTCATCAAAGTTTGACTTTTGTTGGTGCTGCAACACACTTTGGACGAGGTGATTTAAATAAGACGATCGCTTTGACTAAGGTGAAAGGCGTTGAAGCGAGAAATTCATTAACTAAAACTTGTCTTCTTTTTTAAATCAGTATTAACTTAATATTGAAAGTTATTTAAATGTTATCTTGTCTTGTTATTTTAGGATTAAAGGTATTTTTATTCGGATAATATTTAACCAATATAAAAGTAGTAGAAAGAGAAGAAAAAGTTTAGAATGGTATCTTTGCATAAAATTTAATTCTGTTATGTCATCCTTCAGATTAAATTTTTTAGTATTTCAAGAGAATTACTATACAAGATACTGTTCGACTTAGAATAAACGAACATTTAATGTATAATAATCTATTTATCTATACACTATATATAAAACTACGGATGTTTTCTTCAAAAAGTGTTTTACACTTTTACTTGACAAAATTACCCTCATGAATAAAATTACGTTTAATAATGAGTCTCTATTTTTTATTTTTTTATTTTGTACAATTAAATAAAACAAAAACAAACGAATCTGTTTTCTTATTATACGTCACACCAGGGGTTTTTTAATAGAATTAAACACGTATGCCCTTTTTCATTAGTTCATGGAGAAGTTTATCTTCCAAAAATTTTACTAAGATAAGGTACGGATGTGTTCTCAAAAAAGTGTTTCACACTTTTACTTGACAAAAATGCCCTCATGAATAAAATTTTGTTTAATAATGAGTTTCCTTTTTTTTTTGTACAGTTTAATAAAACAAAAACAAACGAATCTGTTTTTTTATTATACGTCAGACCAGGGTTTTTAAATAGAATTAAATACGTATGCCCCTTCTCATTGGTTCATGGAGAAGTTTAATCTTCCGAAAATTCTACTAGGAAGACTGTTAATAAAATTAATTTACTTTAACTGGGAGCTCTATGAAACTAGAGAAACAAGCTTATTGAGGATGAGGTTCATCTTATTCACAACGAGGCCCCATCTGTCAAATTTTCTGAATCAAGGATTTATCCCATTTGGAGTCTTTCTTAATCCCATCTCATACATATTTTTGAATTGTGATCAATTGTACATCCCATCTCATTAGTAGTCTATTTTATATTCCATCCCATACGTATTTTCAGGAATAATAAGTCTCCATTTTTTATATAATTATTTTGTAGAACTTTTTTTCTTTTAGGATTCAATTCCATTTAGTTTTCTTTCATGCTTTCCACTTGTTTTACCACTAATGTGTACCGAGTTTCATACATCAAATCTTATGAATTGGATACATTTATTATGATTTGTTTTGTTTATTCATTAGAGTTTATATATCTTTTAACTAAATAATGTGATATCCTTATCTAAATTTGGTCTCCATATTATTATAATCAAATTTGTAGTTTTAAATAAATATATTATACTGCTTTGCAA
Source organism: Nyssa sinensis (assembly GCA_008638375.1). Lineage (NCBI taxonomy): Eukaryota > Viridiplantae > Streptophyta > Magnoliopsida > Cornales > Nyssaceae > Nyssa > Nyssa sinensis. The sequence goes on from CM018050.1 coordinate 8,738,845, forward strand.
TTGATTTGCTCCCATCAATAACCCATATTGCACTTTAAGTCTTAAGGTACCTTGTTTATGTGGTTTTAGAGTTCTATTTTCTGTTAAAAGTAAAGAGACTTGGTTTTTTAGAAGCATGATAGCAATATTGGTCACTGGACGAAACATTTAGAAGCTTATACGAATTACCATGTTTTATGTCTGGATTACTTTTGCTTTTGTTTTCATTTTTCTCTTTTTCATCTTCAGCTTTTTTCCTAGCTGACAACGCCGTCTTCTTTCTCTTCTAATTTATCTTTTTTTTTCTATTTGTTTTTGGTAAGTCTAAGTTATCTTCGGTCCCCTTCTCTAACCTTTCCTTGTAGATGCACTTTCATAACATTTGGGTTAAGTGTCATGCCAAATGTCTATGTCCATCTGCAATATTAGTAAATCATGTTTCTGATTTAAATTTATTTTTAATTTGAGCTGTATTTTTGTTTGTTTAAAAGAGAAACATGTTTCTGATTTAAATTTTATATCAAGAAGACAAATTAAACAAACTAGAATGATATTATTACAATACATCAGTAATCAACAAAAAAAGAATTTACAAATTGACATTCTTAAAATACATCAAAAGCTATAAAAATCACAAGGAAGGTTCATTTATTTAGTTCTTTTTTATTTCATATGCTCAAAAATTCTAATTGAATTACCTTACATGTGCTCTGCAGAGTTCAATTTTTTAATTTTTTTTGTTGAGCTATCATTTTGCAAATTATTACTATACACTATATTATCGTTAGGGAAACAAATTATGCACATGAAGTTATGTACCGAAATTGGATGCTCCAAACAATATTATTAGAATTCACATATGTAAGAAAATTATTTAGTTAATACTCAATTAAGTCTGAATTAGCAATAGGCCATTTTTAAGTGAATCTTTATATAATATATGCATTATAACCTGGCCAAACTAGAATGGTTATATGGGTAGCACATTCTTATTTGATTGATACAGCAATAATGTGGAACATGTCATCCTATTTATTATTTTTCTATGGTGTGTGATGTTTAATTAATTTCATATGTATTTAATTTTATGATATAAATTGTGTTTAATTTTTATTATATTATTAAAGCTAATGCTTCTTTATTTCACTTTTTTTATAGTTCTTCAAAAAAATCTTTCAAATATCAAGGTATGCACATTATATTTGTGAAACGATACATACTAAAAGATTGATCGTGATAACATCATTTTATGTTTTACGTAATTTATAAATTTTTAATATTCTATTTGATTTAGTAATAATTTGATTTATTATTTGATTATATTTGTCTAAATTATCTCCATTTTCATTTACAATATTTAATTTATTGTTTGTCATCACTATGATAGTTAGATAATTGTCACTATAATCTTACTTATCAATTTTTTATTCTATTTGATTTAAAAAAATATTTCATTTGGTACTTGATTATATTTCCAAAACTTTTTAGAGTATACCGTCAAAAGTATGTATTATAATAGGGTATCTATGAATAATAAAATATATCAAAATAAGTATAAAACATGTGTTCACATTAACAATTCAAATTCATTTATGCAAAAAGTAGGATATATCATCAAAACTATGATTTAAAGTTTTAAGTTTTTCAGTTGCATATTCTTTACTACAAAAAAGTTAAGATAGGAAATTAAAAAAATTAAAAAAAATAAAAATGAAAAGAACGATGATTTAAAGTGGCTTATCTTTTTTATTATTCATAATTTTCATATAAGAAATTTTAATTAATATATTTTAATTAATGTATCATTATTAATTGGATCATTTGTAGAATATAATTTAATATTTGTTCATATGTTGGCCTATAATTAAACTTTTGTTACTTTAATTCATAATTTTTATTTATTTGTGAAATAAAGTCACCTTCCTTAAAATGTTTACCAAAATTAGTAGTAATTAGTCATATATTCACTATATAATATCTTTTTTCCTCTTACTTGGAAGGGTGACACACAACTGCTTGATTTGATCTCTTTTAGAGTCTACTAGATTATTAGTTATTACAAAATTAATGGCTAATGACTTTGTAAACATAAACTAATATATTTTAATATAAAAGTTTATTTGAATATTAATTTGAGTCAATTAAAATGATTGCAACATTTATAGAAAAAAACTTAAAAAATCATGTTTAATATTTATTAAATTATCTTTGGTGGTATTATCCATATTAGTATCTAATATTTTACATATTGTTTGTAATTACTATAATAATTTAATATAATTAAGTACTTTGCATATTATATTTATTGCATAAAAATTCAAAATTAATATTAAGTATATCAAAACATTATTAAAAGATAACAATAGAAAGAATTAAATTTATATTATACTATTCATTCTTTTATTATACAACATATATAATATAGATATTTTTTCAGTAAATTATATATAATATTGATCTAAAAGATCAATTAGACATATATTCTAATAATTATATTACTTCTTTAGTTCTTTATTTATTTTTCTTAACAATTTATGTGTTATTTAGCATTATTGAATTGCTACAAGATTTATAATATTATAATTTAAAGAAAATAGACCTTAATATTTGACACGTTATTCACGTGCAATGCACGTGTTACAAAACTAGTGTGTGTGTGTATATATATATATATATATATATTAATTTTTCTTTTAAGTTAGCATCTTGTTTTATTCAGACTAGTATTTTTTTGTCACCTCGATTTCAGGTAATATAGAACCTTAGCATCTTAAAGGCACCTTTCACCTTTAACTACACTATTGTAATTACAACTCAATTGAGTTATCACGCCTTTTAAGTTAGTCATGTCCACCAGCTACTATAATTAAGGGAGTAATGTTTTGTGGCTTATATGTAGTACATACACCCAAATGGGTGTGGGGCTCATGTGAGTGTGATGGGTACGGACCCCACACCCATGTGAGTGCACGTGCTACACATGTGCTACAAAACATTACTCATAATTAGGAGCTACTCTTAACTCCACTACAAGACAAGATTGTACTATTCATGATGGGTACACTTTTATGATCTTTGTTAATGTACTTTCCAAACTAATATTGACCCATTTATCTCTCATTTTCTAAGTTGTCTCAACTTTCAACCTACCACATCACCTTGAGATTCCTAGTAATCGTCTCTGCAATTGCTACCTAGATGTGACCCACTCCTTACTTTACCTCTCATCAATAGTAAACGTGGGAGATTATGGGTCGAATCAAAATAGAAGGGGATGACTAGAAGAACATGGATTTGAGTCTGTTTTATCCTTTGATGTAGATATGGCTTTAGAGATTGGAATGACAAAGGAAGATTCAAGTAATTCATGTAAAAAGACAAAGGCCCCAAGGCCTTTAGTAGGATGTTGGTGGCTAGAGAGGGAAATTTGATTTGGAAATGAACAGGTTCAAAAAAAGTTAGAGACAACACCAAGGAACTAGATGATGGGTTTAGTACCCATTTGGGAATTGGGTCTGTTTCAAATTCTGGAGAAGTGATTCTGGGAGAATTAGTTGAACAAAAGTGATTTGGTGAGATTCAGTTTGGTATTTAGATGAATGTATTTTGATGTGAAAAGTAATTCTCGAGTGTTTGGTAAGCATGAACAAGTGATTTTGGATTAAATTCCTTTTTGCTCTTTATTATTTATTAAATAGTTATGGGTGTGTCTGACCATATGTTTTTTAAAAGAATTTAAATTATGTATATAAGAAATAATATATATAATACAACTAAATTAAATAAATATATAATTGAAATAGTAAATGTATAGGATAAAATTGGTATTTTCCAAAATGTACAAGAGTTGTCCTGTATAAGGGAGTGGGATATAATTGGCATAATTGAAAAGGTGGAGGCTTAAAATGGAGAAAAAATGTCACGCCCCTGACCCACAGGGTCGGACTAAGGGATCATTTAACCCCGATAAGATAGGTAATAAGACTAACCATCCTAGTCAAGTACATAAAATATAGGCCATTTTTTTTTTTTTTTTGAATTGATTTCCTTTAATTGGTTTCGGTTCAGTTTCTTGATTAGACTTATTCAAGTCTCATAACAGGATTAAATGAAATTGATTATTATCACAATGTAACTGCATCAAATGTCCATCAACCGCATTAAACAAAGTATGTCCAGAGCTGACTCTACAATTCTTATATACATGAATAATTCGGAGGATACAAGCACCCTCGATAAATAAATGAATAAATACAAGAAATTAACTAAGCAATACAATAACTTCAGTCCATCTCCTTCTTCGTCCCGTCAGTTGTCCATCAAGTCAATACATGCCATTCCCTATGAACAGCAGGGGTGAGCCATAATGCTCAGTAAGGTTTCCCAAAACACACAAGCAAACAACATGCAAAAACTAATACAAGTCCGAAGAGGACACATCCTATAGTCTAGTATGCAGCACAAGCACACCACATCATCATATCCCAAACACTAAGCATAAACATAAGTATCAAAAGGGCATCGCATCACTATATGTGGTTTGACAATAACAACCAGGTAGTCGACATATGGAGGGTCGGACACATTACATAAATATAAACATATAATTCCACGAAGCACCTCCATTTCCTGTTTTAATGCCACAAGAACAATGTATATAAACATGTAATCAATCATAGGATGTAAGTACAAACTTACCAACTCCACTGAAAGCACCTCAATTTCCTGTTCAAAGCCACAAGAACAATGTATACATTCACAACTAAACAACCATTCACAAGTACCACTGTATCACAGACTGACAGTATACAATCCATCAATAATCATAACGAAGTATCATAGATAAGTCAAGGGAAATTGTCAAGACCCATACCATCGTAGCACAATATTGTCCGCTTTGGGCCAGGCCCGCACGGCTTTGTTCTTCGCTGGGCCTTTACCCAGGAAAACGCGTTGTGCTAAGTGGTGTGCAGCCCCCCCCTTATGAATACCGTCACTTCCTCCTCCTCGAGCGATGTGGGATGAGTTTACCCTCCCATCCACCCTCACAGGAAACTCACCGTCCTCGGTGAGGGCCCATCTAGCACATCTCTGGTCGGGGTCTAGCTCTGATACCATCTGTCAAGACCCACACCATCGTAGCACAATATTGTCCGCTTTGGGCCAGGCCCGCACGACTTTGTTCTTCACTGGGCCTTTACCCAGGAAAACGCGTTGTGCTAAGTGGTGTGCAGCCCCCCCTTATGAATACCGTCACTTTCTCCTCCCCGAGCGATGTGGGATGAGTTTACCCTCCCAATAGATGTGTAGGGACATGGCTCATGTTAAGGTACTCTGGAGGAATTTGATATGCTCTGTGTTATATATCTGTTATAGATGTGCTCTGTGGTTAGAGTTATTAGCTGTTTGGTTATAGACTTACTCTGTGGTACATACTTATGAGGTATATAGTTGGGTTGCATTCTCGAGATAAAAAGATTTTAATTTCTACTGTTCTGACCCTACATTTGGAATGTAATTCATCGTAAGGTTCAGAAGATTGCCTTTGGTTGGTCGCATTGTCAGTTGGAGACTGACAAGGCGGCTAACTGGCATCACATCTTTCGCATCCTGCATAGGGTGGGGTGCAGGGATGTGACAGAAATAACCTCAAGTGAATCAATCTACGACAAACAGGGATAAAGTCTTACTCATTTCAATCCCATGAGTATCCACCTAATTTGGTTCCCGGTAAGCATGAGTGTTTTACAGGGCTACTAACCTGATGGAGACAAACGATCACCCACGTGAGTTTACGGCTCATAAGCTGAGGGGAGACACCATCCTTATCATAAATAGAACCTTTGGTAAAGCAAAACCTCACCACACTCAAGGGCACACAAAAGACGTGACTAATTTTCATCCCAAGTCCTTTTCTCATAAGCGTTCTTTTTCCGAAGTTCCAATACCTCAATCCACACCACAAACGGTGCTCATCAATATCAATATCCTCTCAAATCTCACACTGCTCAGGTATAGTCAATAATATGCATATCAGCATCATTCATATCCACAACAATACTAACAACCATAAGAGATGATATAAGATTTAACGAATAGATACAGGAGTAACAGCCGTCATATATGTCCATTACTGAAACAGAAATCATGATAAACATCAACATGGCAATCACATGTATCCAGTACCATTGTGCAATTATTCAACATCATCGTATGCAATACAACAATCACATCATACTGATAATGTAATAGCAAGGTATCAAATGATATAGGTAAACATATCATGTGAATAACATCAGGACATTGTCCTAGTCCCAATTCTCATTCCACTACAAGGAAACACTACCTGTGTCTTTCATAATGTATGTCAATTGTCTTATGTATTTCTTGTTCTATTCCTGGGACCACCCTGGCCCATAACACCAAGGTTTCATATCAAGTCTTACGGTTCTCTATGGCCAATTACTCTTTACCCTACATATCGGGTACCCGTTTACCCAAACGGATATAAAAAACGTGTTCCCGGGTATCAAAAACCCTAAGGAAGCATTATCGTCTTGTCTTTAAGTCATTTGACTGTCTTTTAAACCCATAAGGGAATTTTCGTAATTTACTGGACAAGTTACGCCATCTCTCAAAACCGACCTTGGAATCAAATCCAAAAGGTTCAAGAATCCTAAAGATGTCTTCATTGTATTTTATTAATCCTTATATATATATATATATATATATATATATATATATCTACTTTATGCCCAGGGGCATTTTAGAAATTTCACACATTCATGTGGGACTACTTCGAGTCCCTATTTCATTATTCTGATATCATATTTGAGTCTCTAGCGTCCAAAAAATTGGAAACGCCTCTTCCAGATCTTAATTCGACTTTCAATTGCTTAATATAAGTTGAGGGGTATAATCGTCACTCTCATTTTATGTGGGACTATCACCGGGTCTCAATTTGTTCAGTCTGATCACATATTTGAATCTCGGGCATCCAACAACTTTGGAATAGCCCATTCTGAATTTTAACTAGCCTTTAAGTCGCTTAACTTATCATTAAGGGTATTTTCATAATTTTTCATATTCATGTGGGACTATCCCGGGTCCTCGAATGTTCGAATCGACTCCGCCATTGAGTCTGGAATGCCTAAAAAACTTTAAGAATGTCTCTTTTCACTTTTTAATTGGCTTTATTCTCAATTTTATAACAAGTGGGCTTTTTCGTAATTTTTTCAAAAATGTTCACCTATTTGTAATTAACTAAGTCTATTTAGCTCTTTTATAATTTCTCAAAATTCAATTTCTAATCCCTGCTGCCAAACGGCCTTATTCCAATTTTGATTTCAATTTCTTGAATAGGGATAATCCTATTCTAGTTCCAATTAAATTTTAGGATTTTCAAATTACCCATAACCAAACGGCCCACGGACTAGACCCGAATCTGTCTCGACCCGAATGCCCATTTGACCTGTTGACCAGACCTAGTCAACCATTGACTGGGGTCAACTTGGTTGACCGGTAACCCGTCGGAACAGTGCTTCCTTCTCTGGCGACGGTGCCAGTAACTGCAAATTTTTTGGCGATCTCTCTATGATTTCTTGATCTGTTTAAACCCAGTTTCATGTTAAACAATTCATTTCACCAATCCATTCTATAGTTTGTGAATTGACGGCAAAAAATAGTCGGCTCCGACGGAGCCCGACTTTCTGGCGAGGGTAATTTCCTCTACTCTCCTTAACTAAATCGATCCCGTTTTTACCCAAGATCACTCCTGGCACAAAGGCACACCCAAACCTATGTATTTCATAAACCAAAAACATGTGATTCTTCCTTTGGGGAAAAATCTCCCTCCAAATTTTCCGAACGACCTGCACTTCCTTTGTTTTTCTCGGTTTTTCTCTTTTCTTTTCTTATCTTTTTGTTTCAAAATCCCCCCACAAAGGCCAAGCACATATCTAGATTAAATTTTGAGGGTTCAAAACCTCTCAACTGCCAAAAACTAAAAGGACCCAATTCGGTTCTGTCTCCAAGTATATATATATATATATATATATCTATATGCATGTTTCAAAAAACACACAACCAAGCACATAGCATTCTCCAAAAAGAAATTCAAAACAAAGGCTCAACAATACTATTAAAACCCCTACCTCAACTCTCGACTAGAGAGAGAAAATTCAGAGGAGAGTGAGAGAGCTTCAAGCTTTCTCTCATGGCTACCAACTCCTGCTCTGGTTCCTGTCTCCCTCTTCTCCTTTCTCCTTTTCTTTTCTTCTTCTTCTTGTCCTCTTGTTTTTTATTTCCATTGTGTCACACACACAGACACATACAAACACACACACACACTATTTCACACACACTCAAATACACACTGACATATACACACAACTCTCACACACTCACAATCACTCCTTCCCTCTCAACTGCACACACAATACACACACACACACACATAGGCCCTCTCTAACACATAGTCACACACCCTGCCATGGAGAGAGAGAGAGAGAGAGAGAGAGAGAGAGAGAGAGAGAGAGTCTGAAAGAGAGAGGGAAAGAGAGTTGCGTGAGGGAGAGGAAAAATCAGAAAAAAGGTGAGGGAAAAGAGGAGAGAGAAAAAGGTGATGGGAGTGATGTGTCCCATCACTCCATCCATGTCTCCCAACCATGCACCCTCACACACCCTATCACTTCTCCTTCCACCACCCTCCTATTGACACTAGCCCGAATTGAAATTGTCTCGGAATCGCATCAAACTTGACACCTTAGCTAATTTCAATGCTCTGATTCCAAATATGCAGTCCGTTTTTCAAAATTCTATCATTTGGGTTTTCATATTTATCTGCATCATGTAAATGACTGTCTTGTCCTGAGGCTCACATCAATCTCAAATAAATCACCAAAATTTCTTTTTAACCTCACTGTGTCATATTGATGACTTATCGACTCATTTCACAATTTATCTGACTCATATTTGATTTATCTCCAATCTGTACCCAGTCTATGCTGACAATTTACTAAATTGCCTTTTGACGTTTTTCGGATCCCTACAAAAAAATAATGTTAAGTGTATATATCATTATCACAGTTCATTAAGGGCAACATGAAATTGAATATTTTGGCCCAAAATGCTCAAATGGGCATTGGAAGCTCTGCTCCTGGTGAACTCAATGGAGTCAGTTATTGTGATCCTGCTACTATGAAAAAATATGCTTCAACTGATTGTTCGCATTGGATCTCAGGTTCTCTATTGCACTCCCTAAATAGGGTTCTAGGGTTGCTTTTTGGCCAATGCCCATTTGAGCATTTTGGCCCAAAACGTGATTGGCTTTAAGCTAGCCCAAACGACCTAATAAGGTATCGTGCGATGAGATAAAATGGGCTCTTAGTTAAGAGGGTTTGGTTTCATTCAATATCAATAACTGCAGTCTGCAAATAGAGATAGTTTTTGTTTTCTTTTTAGATAATTAGGGGGTCTCTAGGCCTGTTTGATCCCCGACTAAATCCTCCTGGACATATGCAGTCCTCTTACCTCACATGCATCAGGTTACCTGATATATATATATATATATATATATGCCTTAGGTGCGTAAGTTAAACTCAGAGACCTTTGCATCATGAAGTGGTGTCTTAGACATCTCATCTACTCCCTATGGTTAGTAAACAGTGATGTGCTTTGCATTGAAGGTGCTAAGGAAGAGATCCTAAAAACACTGTGGATTGAGTTTGTTTGTAAGAGAAGTTACTGTAATCTTTGATATAGAAGATGGCTTGAAAGCTGTCTACATAAAGGAGGTTTTATGTATAGTTGGGATGAAAAGGCTTTGTAAAGTTAACATTCTGAACTATTCATGTTTGTGTTCAAATTATGACAGTTACAAAAAATAAGTGCAGCTGAACGGGATGTTCATTGAAAGTACAAGCATTGGAAGATCAAATATGATCCTTCATGTTTCTGGTGCAGTTTTTCTTTTTCTGTTTTCATTTATCTATATCTTTGGTCTTTTCTGTAATTTATTGCATTTATATTTCTTTTAACTTTTTTTCTGTCTGCTGTCTAATATGTGTGAATGTTTTTATAGTATCCAGCTAAAATGTTTCTGATTTTGTTTAATAAAATCGAAGTCCAAGTTGAGAAATGAAATTGCTTTCCTTATTGCAGGCCCCGTCAATGCAACAACTGCACCTTCATGTTATCAGTCAGGATTTTAATTCCAAACATCTGAAGAATAAGAAGCACTGGAACTCGTTCAATTCTGCTTTCTTCCGTGATTCAGTAGACGTAATTGAAGAAATCAGTAAACACGGGAAAGCAACATTAAAAGACGAGGACAGCCTCTTGTCAATGGAGTTGCGTTGCCACCGATGTAGAAGTGCTCACCCTAACATACCCCGCCTCAAATCACACATTAGCAATTGCCGAGCCCCCTTTCCTGCCTCTCTAATACAAAATGAGCGTCTGGTGTGTGCTTCGAAAAAGGATAGCATTAATCAGTAGGTAAATTAAGTCACTATCCATCAAATTTGTTCTTGCTCTTCTGTATATAATGATTGATGCATGCACATTAGTTTACTAAATATACTTTTTTGCAAGCCAGGTATTTGTCTTTTTGTTATCTGCCTTTATCTGAATCATGAAATTGAAGTAGTGGATGGCAATTAGGTATATCTGGGTGGATGCAAGTGAAACTTCCACTCCAAATAGGCAATAATGCATATTTCTTTCTTGAACTGCTGTTTTCATGGACAAGGAAATACTAGGTAGGAAGAAGATTTTCCTACTGCAGTTTGGAACTAAGTATTATTCATACCAAAGGACCTTAGTCTATATATATTGTCTTGACTGTCAATCACATCCTTTGACTATATTAGGGGAACTCAGGTTATGCTGTGCTGAAAATATGTATTCCTTGGAGGAATGAATTTTGTGTCGTGAATCTTCAATGTCAACCTTGTTCTTCTAAATGATCTGTCCAAGAAATATAAGTAAATTTAGCGGTGCCAAGTCTTGTAACTTCCCAAGTCAAAAATCAAATGAGAAAAGATTTCATGCTGTCATCCCTAAAGAGAGACATGGAGAGTCTGGAGACCTCTCAGGTAAATGCTCGAAAGATCAGCTTTCTAAAAGAGAAGAAATCACAGTATTAGTTTGGAAGTATTTGGTAGTGACGACCAACGTTGGGGGTCCACAAACGTGAAACTTTAAAAAAGTAGTATAATCTGCATCATGTAATGTCCCAATACAAAGGTCAGCCCAATCCAAGCTCAGCGTGTCATTTTCGTGTCTGCTGAAACCCCAACCCCCCCATCTTCAATTCTCTAAATATCTATCTATATACATTCATGACTCACGAGAAACCTAACCCCTTCGTTTTCAATAACTTAAAAAATATCTATCTATTAATTAATAATAATTCAAAATTCTATTGCATTTTATTGAAAAAAAGTTCACTATTAAAATACACACTTTTTTTATTGGAGAAAAAACAAAAAGCACTCTTGAAACAAAATCATATAATTGTGACAATTTCTTCATTAATAAAAAAATTATAAAAAACTAATAATTTTTGAATCCCATAAAAAAAACTTAATAATTAATATTTTTTAAATCTCTCAAAATTATTAGGTGTAAAAAAGATTAATTTTATATCTGTCATACCATTCTTCTTTTAATAATCCAACATCCTTTTCATGTTTTTTATGAACTGAATAACTATCTCAGGTTTATCATGTATGTTCAAAAAAATTTAATTAAAACTTTAAAATTTCTAGTCAACATTTGTCCTACAATTCATTTGTCAGAGTGTAAGAATAATTATTTTGACACTAGATATCTAAAAAGCATGTATTTTCACACCTACTTACCAGAAAAAACCTACTCAATTCATTTGTCCTACAATTCATATTCCCATAACTGTATCTAACTATACTGAATATGTTTGGAAATTCTTTTGCCCTGTAATCCATACTGCCATAGCTTTAAAAAATTAAAATAAAAAAAGGAAACGAAGCAAAAAAGCATGGGTAGATAGATATTAAAAATCAAAGTGAATATACACACTCTGCCGAACACCCAAACTTGTTCTAGAGAATGAAATTACAACCGATACTTGAAGAGGAAGCATAAGTGCAAAAGGATGCTGCTGCTGATCTATTCAGCATAATTTAACTTGCTTTGGATCCGTTCTAGTAGCAACGGCTAAAATTTTTACTGAGGGTTCGGTGGGCGGCTATTAGCAGCAGAGACCCTGGAACCCCATTCTAGCAGCTCTTTGCTTGTATCATCCTTGTGAACAATCACTTCAATGAAGCACAAGCAATCTTTCTTCGCACCTGTTGCTGTCTCAATTGCTTCAATCAGTTCTTCCTCGCAGAACACCTGCAACATATTGAAAGTTAAAACAAACGTTTCATGATCAGGCACTTGTTCATTTCGGATTTGACGCATCAAAGAAAAAACGCATTAAGCTTCTTGACCCACCTTAGTTGTCCAGCACTTGCCTTCCCCGTTGTGGATTGCATCAACCAACCCAGTGTAGTTCCAGTTCTTTATCACATTGTAAGGCCCATCATGGATCTCCACTTCTATCGTGTATCCACCATTGTTTATCAGGAATATGATGGTTTTCTGCTCACATCGCAGCATCGTCGAAACATCTTGTGCAGTCACCTGCCAAAGGATTCACCAATAAGTGCGTAAACACATGGACTAAGATAAAATATGAACTGACAATAGCCATTTCTGCTGTCCCTTTTAGTTTCTTGTGCTCGATCACAATGTGCGTCCAAGAAATATTTATCAAGGTCGAAGTGCACCCATCAAATTGTGGAGCAAAGAGCACACATACTGGACTCAATTGGGAAATCATAGCAGAGGAAATCCAGGAAATTTTTGAATAATGCCTAGATATCTTTCGAAAGATTCAAAGGATAAAAGGAATCTATGTTTTACAAAGGTGCCGTGTACCTAGCAAAATTAATAGAGTATCCTCTGATACAGAGTTCAGAAGATTAGAGAATTTTCCCTTCTAAACCATATTGTGAACACTCAAAATCATTTTATTCAGCTAAAATTGGAAACAAATATATACCTGGAAGCTACCATCACCAATGCAAGCAATCACTCGCTTGTCTGGTGCAGCCTGTGCATACCCAAGAGTAGCACCCACTGACCAACCAATGGATCCGTATTGCATTTGAAACTCATACCTGCAAACCCAGTTTCACAATCTTCGTTAGTGTCATCATAATGTAGAACAAGATCCAAACATCAACACAACATACTCTCCATCACTTACCCACAACCCTCCGGCAATTTCAACTTCTGACAATTAAACCATGAATCCCCTGTCTCGGCAATCACAGCAGTGCCACCAGACAGCATCTTCTGGATATGTTCAAACAGAATATTAACCCTTAAGGCCTCCTTAGGCTCACACTTGAGAGGATGTCCCTCGGGAACATAGATCCTGTGGTAATTCTCATACGCAGTTGTGTTGCGCTTAAGACGCTTGGCAAGCGCTTTCAAGAAATCCTTCATCAAAATACAGCCAAATGCAGGCCCATTCGCAATCACCACGCGATCGGGCTGCAAGATAATTGCCTTCTCCTTCTTGAGAAGCAAAGAGTACCCAACAGAGCTGTAGTCATTGAAAATGGGTCCAGCAAACAAATAGGCATCAGCGGACTCCACAATTTCGGCGCAAAAGGCCGTGCTCACCGCACCCCAGTAAGTCCCAATGAAATGGGGATGGTGCTCCGGCACCAGCCCTTTTGCCGATGGCATCACCGCAAGCGCATAACCGCAAGCATCGGCTAATTCAACAAATGCCTCGCACGCCATGGCAACTCGCAGTTTTGGCCCACCTACCATCACGGGCTTCACTGCCTTGTTCAAGAACTCTGCTGTTGCCTCCACTGCAGCCTCTAATCCCATCTGATTACTTAATCTGTATAAGAAAAAAAAAAAGGCATTATTACAAATTCTTGACACACATATAGATACATATTCAACAAGTTCAAGGCCTACTTGGGAGAGAGAGAAAATGGAACCGGCTCCCGGCTAAAAGTTGGATGTGGAATCGCCGGCAAATTACAGCCTATACTGATATAAACAGGCTTGCTTTCTTTCAACGAAGTCGATATCGCTGTATCGATCAGTTCATGCGCGTCTTCCAAGTTATTCACAACTGCCTAAAATCATCAAATCACACTCTATTATAATCAAACAATTTCACAAAACATTCACATTCACACACGTGAATATATGCATATACACAAACATGCATACATATATATATATATATATATATATACACACATATGATTTTTCTGACCTGGTAGCAAGTAACTGTTTGAAAGCATCGTAGCTCTTGGCTAAAGTCAGGCAATCCGATTGTGTGGTGAAGAATTCTGTTAGAGCCGTAATCGTTGGAGTTGGGGCCGCCAACAATACAGATGAGGGGGAGATTCTCGCTGTACGCGCCGGCGATGGCGTTGAGGACACTGAGGCCACCAACGGTGAAAGTGACGACGCAAGCGCCAACGCCGCGACGGCGAGCGTAGCCGTCTGCAGCGTATCCGGCGTTGAGCTCGTTGCAACAGCCGATGAGGTTAAGCCCCGGCTCGGCGATGAGGTGGTCGAGCAAAGTAAGATTGAAGTCGCCGGGAACGGAAAATACGTCAGTGACTCCGATCTGGACAAGGCGGCGGGCGAGGTGGCGACCCAGCGTTGCCTCGGAAGAGTTGCCACTGGCGGTGGAGGGAACGGCCGAGTTTTGGATGGTGGAAACAAAGCCGTTTTGGGGTAGGCAGCCCATGTCGGTGCATGTGGGCTTGGAAGCATCAACTGCTCCGATCTTAGTATCCATAACTTGTGATGATGATGATGATCAAATCGACACTTGTATAGAGAGAGTTTGGAGAGAATTTTGAAGGGAGAACTGAGATTGGATAGTTACTGGTTGGTTTTGTTGATGGAGAGAGGTGGAGAGAAATGAGGTGAATTTTATAGGGTTGTCCGTTCTGTGGGAAGGGGGTAAGAAGAAACCGGGGGGCGGTTTTGGAAGTCCACTGTAGGTGGACTTGTCTCTGTGGTCTATGACAATGTATTGTGATCGGCGTGTGTATAGATATTTATTTATTGTGAATTAGTGATCCCGTGGTGGAAATGTGTCTTGCGTTTGCGTGGGAAAGTGATGGGTTGGCTCGGAGTGGGGATTAATTTTGTATGGAATTGACCAGGACGACCGTTGATTTCTAAGGTGGACCCCCACTTTCTTCTTTCTCCTTATTTTGGTGAGTGCTATTCGAGGGATATTTTATATCTAATTTAATTAAATCATTAAAAATAAAAAAGTATTATGCTCCCTTTTTTATAAATATAAATAGATTCTTGTTCATAGATAAAACTTTAAAAATTAAATAGGAGACTATTTTACTAATATGTAATTACTAAATATTTTTATTTAAATTTTAATTAATTATGTCATCATTATTTACATAATAATCAAAATCACTTTGAAAAATTCAACTTTCAAACTAAACTTAACTTTAGTTTCCAAAACCTAATAGGAGTCTGACCAGAAAAAATCAGCAAAAAAATCAAAATGCTCCACGTTTCTTATATCATTACTTTCAAGGGAATTGAAATTTCTTAGTCACTTAGTTGTATTCAATTTTTAATAAACATCCTATTACATTTAATATATATATATATATATTCGATTGATTACACAAGTAATATTAGATGAAATTTTTTTAATATTAAATAATTTTATTTTTCAAATAATATGATATGATAATAAATTATTAAAGAATATTAAGTAATATTTTTTTTCATTTATATTATTTAAAATACAAAAATAAAAATAAAAAGTTCAAGATATATAATATTATTATTTAATATATGATATAGGTTGCATGATTGATTGTAGTTTATTAAAAATCCTAGTCCGGCTGAGGTACTAGGTTTGGGTATCAATATCCAATGGGCGTAATGGGGTCTCCTCCTCAATTACTGCTAATTTAATTAGTGGTTTCATTCAAACTGGAATTTTTCTTCGATAAAGTGAAAAAGGTCCCCTTTTTTATTATAAAATTGAGGATGGCCATATAATTTTCGTAGGCTTCAAGAAAGAGAAGTCAAATACTTAGACAAATGCTCCAATTTCACAGGGTCTCCTTTTCCTTAGCTGTAACCTGGTTTTTGAACGTCTGTTGTTTTTCAGCCGTCTTTTGGAACATAGATATAGAATCCAATTCCGCTTCCACTGCCCCACTCCACAACCGGTAGAACCGTCGTACACTCCTTTTATATTTCGCATCTGCATTCTGCACCATTCCCAGCCTACGATTGCCGTATCAGCTCAGAATGTTGACAGAACGACACCGTCTCAATTGAAACCGCGAGCCAGCTACAGCAGCCACTTCATTCATGAAGCCATTGGTTTTGCAATAGCTGGCAATGCTAATTTTCCTAATTCACTTTCCGCTGTCTGTCCAATTCCAAATGGTAGTGGGGGACAGTATTTTTGGGACCGAATGCATGCAAACGTCAATCCGTTCTTTAGACGCCACCTCATCACTATCACGTGGGGCCACATGCGGAATGTCGCATTAAACCATGGTACGTTCACCTGTTCGCCGGACCACCAAAAATAGCTGCTCCATTTTAGGGCTGTCAACGAAGGCGGTTTTGATCCCATCCGATTTGTTTGATTCAATCTGGCATTAAAAATTACAATCTAATAATCTAATCAATTCAAATTTATTTTAATTGGATAATATTTAAACTAATTCGATCCCGATCTGACTATAAATAAAATATATATTTAGTTTTAATATATTATATTATAAATTTTATAGCATATACATTGGTTTTTATATATCATATTAAAAAATTACATTATATAATATATTTTTTAAATTATATAATATTTGTTAAATAGAGATGATTTGAGTTTTCTATATTTAAAATTTTACATATATATATATATATATATATATCTATTATAACATAGCGTTTTATATATGTGATATATACTAAGATTTGTGAGATAAAATTTTAGTCGATCTAATTTAATTTAATTTAATTTAATAATTAATAAATTTATATTTGAATTATTTGGAATATGGTCGGATCATAAAAACGTTGAGGATAAAATTAAAAGTGTTTTTAATTTAAATTTTTTTTGCACTAATAATTGACAGTTAAAACTTAAAGTCCGAGTGATTAGGATATCTCCTAATCGATAAAAAAAAATTCAAAAATCACAAATTTAATTTAATAAGTTTGTTAATAAATAATCTTAAGGTCATTTATAATATGATCCGTTTATGAGTTTACTCTGTTCCATTCAAATATTCAACCTGCAAGTTTTTGGTTAATCCGTAAATGACAAGGGAAGGAGAGTTGAGTATATTACACACCATCTATCTTTACTCTTTAGGGCACTTGATTTCATCCTAGCCCGTTGCAAAATTACTTTTGTTTTGAAGTGATTATACACCATATATATATATATATAGATCATTATTATTATTATTATTATTATTATTATTATTATTATTATTATCATCATCATCATCTACATCTTTTTTATTGAAATACTATTACAATTTTATATATTACAAAAATATATATAAGAAACAAAGGTATTGAAAAAGTTTTCATATATTTATTAAAAGATTTAAAATTGTTTTAAATCAATAAGTATTTCATTTAAATTTTGTTTTTTCTTCAAACTCAAAAACAAAATATAATTCTTTTTAAAAAATATATACTATTTAGAATGATCACTTTAAGTCTTAAATTTTCTTAAATTTGCCTGTAAACTTATATGACAAATTCAATCATGACTATTTATTAATTATGTCTCTGTTTGGTAATTTTTTTTAAAGTAATTTTTTACTTATTTAAGTAAAAAGGTAAAAAATAGTATTTGATTTACACTAAAAAAAATATATGTTTTCAAAAATCCAAAAAGAAAAGAATTCTAAAAAGAGTACTTTTAAGTAAAAGCAATTTATTTTACTTTTTATAAGTAGAAAATTGATTCTTATACTTAATTTATTTTAATTATTTCACCACCGCTTTTTTCACTGCCGCTACCACTATTCGACTGGTCTAGATAATATATAAAATTATGTGTATATATATATATATATATATAACTATATAAAATATATAGAAAAAAAATTAATATATAATATTAAACACTTTAAAAAATATTCATTATAAGTTCTTTTATACTTAATTTAACACTACAACTCAACCTTCTTCATTTGATAAAAATATTTTTTTAAAAAAATTATCAAATATACTTTTACTTTTTTTTTTAAATAAAAAATAAAAAATACTTTAAAAAAATGTTACTACACGAACAGTATATTAATCATCATTTTACGTATGAAAAAATTGACACCCTCACCACATATGCACAACCCCATACGCTTATTCGTGGTTTGTGTTCTCCGAAACACGGTGACTTTTGAACTCAGACGCAGACCCCGACTTTATCGAAACCACGAGCCAACTTCATGAATCCATAGGTTTTATAAACCGTATGACAATTCACTGGAATACTAATTCGGCCAATCCCAATGGTAGTGAAGGGAACGTTTGCGACCCACACATTGAGTGAATTCAGTTTCAGACGTCGGCCCATTTTGTAGACACCACGTCATCCCTATCACGTGGCGTGACATGCGGCGTGGTTGTTGCAATAGTAAAGTTCCGTTGAGCTCCGAACCACCAAAATTCCTGTACCCTTTCGAGTTCAAATTCTCCTAAGAAACTGAGCCGAGACAACGGATTTCGCGCCACCTACCTTCATGTTTTTAACTTAAATAATTGTCTTTTTCTTCGGAAAATTACTAACAAAATTTTTAAAATAAAATTTTCAATCTAAAAAATTTTAATAAATTTTTATTTAAAAATAAAAAAAATATAATATAAAAAAGTTCAATTATTAATTTTTATATTAATATTATTAAAAAATTTATTAATTAAACTAAAATAATCTTCAAAATACATTTAAAAAAAATATTAAATAATTTATAAAATAAACTATTCAATCTAAAAAAACATATAATATTTATTATTTATCTTGAAGGCTTAAAAGAAAATTTACTTCATAAAATGTTATTATTTTTTTTAAATTGAAAAAGTTATTATATATATATATATGAATATTCTTTCTTCCTAAAAAATTATTTTAAGAATATTTTAATAATTTTCCTTTTTTTTAATCATTATTCTCAAATCTAAGCCTTATTCAAACTCAAGTTATTGTTATTTGTTAAAAGTATCTTTTCAGAAATTTATTTAATTATTTTTAAAATTATAAAAATATATTTTTTAATATTTTGAAGGTGATTTTTGAAAATCTATTTTTGTAAAAGGTATCTTTTGAAACAATACCTTCAACAGTTTTTTTTTTTTTTTTAAAAAAAAAATAGAAATCTTTTATAGAAAGATTCCTTTTATCAACTACTTGAGTTTGAAAAATTTATTTGAAGCTACCGTTGATCCGAGAATAAAGATTAAAAAATAAGATTGTAGGATTAAAAATAGGATTCAAAAAGAGAAATCTTCCCATGATTTTGTCAAATTTAGAGACAAACAAAGTATTAAATTTTGTCAAATATACTCATAAAACTTTAAACTTATTTGTTCGCTCTTTTTATTTAATTAATTTGTAATAATATGTTCAAAAATTAAAAAAGAGATGAATTGGAGTTAATAATTGTTATACTATATATGAGCAAACACCATATCAATGGTTAATTATTAGAGATGTAATCAAAATCATTATAAGTAAAATACCAATATATATATATATATATATATATATACACACACCAAAATACAATTCAATTACCTAATATTAATATTTCTTTTAAAAAAATTATTTATAATATTAATTATAAGAGAAATAATTACCTAATATTAATATTTCTTTTAAAAAAATTATTTATAATATTAATTATAAGAGAAATAAAATACTCATATATATATATATATATATATATATATACACAGTTAAATCCAAACCAAACGAAGAAACCATACAAATTAATTAATCATGGCAATTGACTCTATGTTGCAAATAATTCCAAAATCCAGTGAGCAGTGCACCACCACTAATCTGAGGAATGGAGCTGGACAACCGGAGATGGAGATAGCAACTGTTAGTTGTGCCTGCGAGTGGTGAAGAGCAGAGAGTGATGAGATGCAAATTTTTGTCTTGAGAAACGTGTAATCAACGCTTTTATATAAACCAAAACCGAAGCTGGGTAATTGTAATCCAGCAACTCCCGCCACAGTTTTTCTTACTCCCTTCTCTCCGTTCCAAAATGATAATTTTAGACATTCTAATTTTTTTAGAAATATTATTTTATTATTTTAAAATTATTTAAATTTTTTATATTGTCATCTTTTAATTATAAATCATTTTCACATTAGGTGTAATAAAAGGTAGTTTTGAAAATTTATAACATAAAAGTACGTTAACTTTTTGATGCTACAAAAAAAAACACCAGTCGATTCGATGTGATTCGGCAAGAAGGACCTGCAAAAAAGAAAAGGAGGACCCTCCGACAATCAAGTCAGTAAGGAGGGAATAAAAAATAAATATAAAGAATATGTGTAAAAAAGAGTGATTATATATGTGATTGAATGTGAGATTGAATATCTTTGAGCATACCTGACTCCTTTATTTATAGGGTTGAGAGTCATTGATTTTAGCAGTTTCCTATATTAAATAGAATTCCTTTCTTGTTTGACAAGGTTAAAAGATATGTGATAATCTTCCCTGATTGAGGTAGGATTCCTTTCCTATCCAAAAGACTTGCACTTCACGATATATTCCCTATTTTGAGGTCGGAAGTCTATGGAAGACGATGATCAGTTCGGAACTCCTCTTGCTCTGTAGGCAGTTCTGCTGGTAGCTGCTCTAAAGGCAGCTCTGCTCTGAAGGCCTGCTGGTAGCAGCTCTGGAGGCAGCTCAGCTCTGGAGGCAGTTCTACTCTGGAGGCGCATTTTATGGCTCATCAATTACTCTCCCTCGGAGCCTCAGTTCTGTGAGATCCGTGCAGAGCTGAGGTTAGGATTTTTAAAGAGTCATGCGTACTTGATGATTTATAATATATTGTCCTGCAACACTTGGAAATAAAACAAGGTTTTTATAAAGGTTGATAGAGTGAGAAAAATGGACCAGACTAGAAGGTCTGTACATTAGGTGGACCAGACACGAGGTCTGTACATTTAGTTGGACCAGACACGAAGTTTGTACATTTGGTTGGACCAGACACGAAGTCTGTACATTTTGATAGACCAGACATGAAGTCTGTACATTTGGTTCGACCAGACCTGAGTCTGTGCGTTAAGATGGACCAGACTTGGGAGTCTGTGCATTAAGATGGACCAGACTTGAGTCTGTGCATTTAAGATGGACCAGACCTAAGTCTGTGCATTAAGATGCACCAGACCTAGGGGTCTATGCATTAAAATGGACCAGACCTGAGTCTGTGCATTTAAGATGGACCAGACTTGGGAGTTTGTGCATTAAGATGGACCAGACCTAGGGGTCTGTGCATTAAGATAGACCAGACCTGAGTCTGTGCATTTAAGATGGACCAAACCTAGGGGTCTGTACATTAAGATGGACTAGACATGGGAGTCTGTACATTAAGATGGACCAGACATGAGTTTGTGTATTTAAGATGGACCAGACCTAGGTGTCTGTGCATTAAGATGGACCAGACCTGAGTCTATGCATTTAAGATGGACCAGACCTAAAGGTTTGTGCATTTATGTATAAACTGATAAGAGTGCAGCTAATGATGCCTATATCTTTCTTGTCAATTGCCTTGAGAGGTTCCCCGTAATACCACTCCTGTGATTTTTACATAACTAGTGAAAGCTGTGCTGGCCATTCTGTGCCTCAGCTTGTATACAATAGTCTTTATAATCAAATCTTCTGACGAGGTGACAGTAAGAGACTCCATGTTAGTGCTGGCATCGTTGAAAAGAGAGCTATATCCTTGTAAAATACTAATCTTGTTAATAATGGAGAAAGTCAACTGAAAAATAGTTCCTCTTGACACACTGTGAGCTACTGAGTTGATGGCCATACAAGTGAACATAGGGCAAGCTGCGTACAAGCGTGCTCTTTGGGTTGTCTACTGTACAATAGTAACACGACGGAGGCCATTGCGTAGGCCAATAGCAATGAAAGATGTGGTCATTACTGTTGGGCCAGTGAGGAACTTTATGGCTAGGGTGAATGCAGCGACTGAGTTCCCATATACAATCATTTTAGGCTGAAGAGCCATAAACAGGCTTTGACCGGGGTCAACCAATGCCAGTAAAAGAGAGAAAAATTGATGAAATATGGCATATCAGACTGCTTTCACTAGCTTTGATGCGTTTTAGTCATTTCTTCATCATTGGAGTTGCCATCCTCGTCAGTGAATAGTGAAGATGAGGAGAATAGAGTAATTACTGTTACTAAAAATCGTCAGAAGAAAATAAAAAATTACTGTGATTTCTGAGGTGGAAATAGTGACCCAAGGTAAGCTTTCCGAAGTCCAATTAAATCCAAGTATGAATTACTAATGCATTCCGCATCCATAGATGGGTCATTGAGGGTTGTACTCATTTGATCTCAAGTGTCGAAGATATAAGGGATCCATGAGGGGCACCTGAAGAGCACTCTCTGCATTGTGATTTCCAACTCTACTAAGAGATTGTAGCTTTGCCGCTGCAACCATTATATTGAAACAGAGCTGATCTCTTAGAACGTACCATGATTTTAGCAGCGATGAGTGGGTCCGGGTCTAGAGGCTCGACCTCGGCCCCTGAAGTAATTGCCTTCTCCTCCAAATTTCTAATTGTTCTTGATCAGATCGTCAAGAGTCATGTCTAGAGCAACGCAAGATATTTTGAAAAAAAATCTAAGAAAGAAAAGATCAACAGGAAACAGAGATCCCAGAAGTTTGATGCTTCCCATTTTTGTAAATATGCTGTTGAAGGCTCTGTACATGTGAGATGCTGTATAACTATCTGGTTTCTTTCCAGTCGGAGCCACTGGACCACTATCCTGGTTCAACCCCCATCTCTAGGGTTCCAAGAATACAAGAAAGATTTGAAGAAAATTCAATTTTATTGATCAAAGGAAATCTATTACATCAAAAAACTGGCTAAGCAAAAGAGTAAAGCTGACAAAGCCTCAAGCCTTATCGGAAGGGCCAAGGTCCTCTGCCGAAGGAAGGTTAGTAGTCGCGGCCTCTTTGCTCAGGTCAGCACCAGATGAAGCAGCTCCAGGAGCAACAATTGATGACACGTCAAAATCCGAAAACTTAGCAAGAAATCTAGATCGGAAGCTCTCAAAACTGAACTCGATCAGTTCGTCCCCCATTTTATCAATTTCCTCTCTCATTTCCGTCTCAGTCTCAGTCCTGGCATGATCAACTGCATCCTGAAGCTTCTGATCAAAGGTGCTTCGAAAGTCGACCAACTCCCTCTGAAGCCCTCAAACCTGCCGAGCATAAATGTCCCTTTCAGACTCCGTCATGGCAAGGTTAGTGCCAGCCTCCTTCAGATTCTCTTCGGCAGCATGAACCTTGGACTGAGCCGTTCCAAGCTCTAGCCTCACTTCATCCAGCTCGACCTTCAGCTTATCAGCCTCCTCAAAGCTTAGAGGAGTCATTATCAGAGCAGCTAAACTATGCATGCTCTGCACAACACAAGGCAGACAAGTTAGGCCGAACGAGTAAGCAAGCAAGAAAAGACAAGAAGAGACTTCAGAGGTTACCTTCATTTGGAGAGTCATCATCTCGTTCATTAGTTTCGCAGGGCTATCCCTCCTGTACCGATGAGGGCCCTTAGACCATATTTGGTCAAAGGCCTTTTTGGCAACCTGGTAGTCCGGCTCATCAGACGGCTCGGACGGTGCGGCAGAAGCCTTCCCTTTCCCAGCCCGCTTGCTCGAAACGGAAGGGGCAGGAGGAACGATCGAGACCGGAACAGCAGGTTCGGCCTTCTTCTCAACCTCGGTAGGAGGTGGCTCGGGAGAGCCAGAAATCAACCTCCTCCTTTTTACTTGAAGAGGAGGCTCAGGCTCAACTTGGAAGGAAGCCTCTCCCGCCACTTGGGCCTCCGCCTCTGCCCACCTTGATGTTAGCCTTTTTTTGAGCTCATCAGTACGAGCGGCCATCAAGTTCTCCAGAGTGACAATGACGGTGTGAGCCCGGTTGGAAGTCGAAAGAAGCACGCGGTACTGATCTTGAAGCTCGTTAGTAAACTCGGACTTCCTTCAAGCACTCCTGACTGCACATAAGCAAGAAATTGCATATCAGATTATCAGCTCGGAAGGCATAACAAAGCTAAAACAAGCCTAAGGAAATAAACCTCACCCTTATGACCTGTGGTACGAGGGAATATCGAGACATGATCTTGGAAGTCTTCACGCTCCCATCCTCCTCCAACAAAGAAGTACCACTTCTTCCACATTTTATTAAAAGTGGGTACAGAGGACAGAGGTCGGAACCCCTTCTCAAAAGACATGTAAAAAAGGCCTTCTGCCTTCTTATACTTCAGATCCATATTGCTACAGATCAGATCTACGGATACATCTACATTATTTTTGTGCCTTAATACTTACAAACCCTAAAAGTTGCCGCCAACTATTGAGATTAAGGTCGGTAAGACAGAGCTTGTACCAACAGAAGAACTGCCTAACCAAATCAAGCAGCGAAAGCCTCAAACCCATTTCAAACTAGGCAAGATAAACACATATCTTCCCAGCTTCAACATTATGGGGACGATCCATTGGGCCTGGTACTCTACAGGTAACATTTGGGGGAAAATTGTACTTCACCCTCCACTCGTCCAACAAGCTTTGGGTAACAGCACTTTTGCCCTCCTCCCTATGGGAAGACCTTGCCAGAGGTCTCCTCAGCCCTATCTCGGGGCTTTATGAAGGCGTCCACTATCCTAGTCTCAGGACTGTAGGGAGGCTCCACAGACTTCTCCCCAACATTTTCGGTGGTAAGACCACTTACATTCTCTACATGAGACGGCATAGCCATCTTTGAGGGATTTCCTACCCCCTCACTAGCGATAGAAGATTCAGACGGAGTAGACATTACTCTCAAAATTAAAGAGGAAGAAGCAAAGAAGAGGAAGATCGGTCGAACCTGTTCTAGACCAGAGCCTCAAACAATTCAGTATTCTTCAAGGTCGCACAAACCAACAAAGGCGGACAAAATCTTCTGGCACAGTGAAAATGACGGGGAAAAGGTCATTTCAAATCTCTCCCTGTATTTTTAAGCGTAGTATCAAAAGGGACCCACCAAGCCCAAATGCCATGACGGTTTGGTACAATGATGGCTTTGAGAAACCCAACCATCGATTCAGTACAATGATGGCCTTGAAAAAGCCCAATCTCCGGCTGCGCAATAAATGACGCACCAACAGTCGCCTTGAAAAACGAACAGACAGGATACATGACTCTCTGAAAAGGCCTAGCCCTAGTTGCTTGTTAACATCGAACTAGTACTTAGGGGGGGGGGGAGTAACTGATATACCACAAAAGAGCAAAACCAATCAGCACTCGACACGTATGTCTATGGTTCGGCTCACACTCGGCTAACTCAGCTCACGCTCAACCCGTGGCTAAGCGCTCGGACATTCAGGACAGGCTAAAAGATCGGAAGTGGCCGAGCATATGCCTCCAGAGCACATATCCGGATAAGGATCACGGAGTTAATTACAGGACTCCAGACCAACACTCCAAAGCTCGTCACCGCCTTAGCAGCTTTCGAGCAAGGAATAAGGAAACAGTCTTCGACAAGGAAATTGCTATACATGTTCATCTCTATCTATGGTGCAATATCCAACAAGGAAACTACTATCTCCGGTGATCAAATCCCTACTTTCATGGCCTCCAAATCCTAATCAACTTAGGAAAGCCACGGCCTATAAATTAAACCCTAAAGGTACGCTTTATTTTCATGCTCATTCTTTGGCTTTCAATACAGTCTTTCAATTCAGTTTACTCACTTAAGCATCAGAGCGGCTATCGCTGGAGCCAATCCGGTGGTCCTCTGATCCCCTCTTTTGAGTGTTCTACAGGTGTTGGAGCCTAGATTTATTGCGAGCCGAAAAGTGCAGCATCACTTTTTGAATGAAACTCTTAAAATGAATAGTGATGAAGGACTCTTAAAATGGAACGGAGGGAGTATTTCGTTTTGGCTTACGGCATACCCTCTTTTCACATGACTATACATATATATATATATATATTATCTAAAGTTTAATTCTAACACAATTAGAATTTTTAATCCTATTTAATTTAATAATACCACTCCCACTAGGATAAAAACTCTTAGTTTTATTAGGATAAAATAAATCAAATCCTACCATTACCAGAACTCAACTTTAAGAGTTCTACTAAAGCTATGGTAACTTGGTTTAATTAGCTCACACACTTATATATATATATATATATATATATTTCATTTATGAGATATTTTGCTAATTATATTTATTAATTCAATATAATTAGAGTAAAGATTTTATAAATGATAAAAATTATGACATAGAAATAATAAGAAATACAATTTATTTGGTTAGACATGACATTAAGATTTTTTTTAATAACTTTATATGTATATTTTTATGAAAGATTGAGATTTTGTTGAAAAGTTTCATATAATTTTTTTTTGGTTGACAAGCCATATACATATAATGGACACTCTTTGTCTAATACTAATAGATTTAAGCATATGGGCTTCAGTACTATTGGCCATCTCAGAAGATTTAAAAAAATTATTCTTTTTATTATTCTTTTACTATTTTCTTAAATTGGAATAATAGAATTTTACTTTTTAAATTTTATATTTTCAAACAAAACCCATTTAACATTTTAATGCTTTTATTTTTTCCCCCAAATATAATGTTAAATCTGCCACTGTGTGATGGCATAGGGAAAGTATTGATGAGTGCATGTATATGTAAATGCATGTATAAACAGGGGGGACCTAATCTCTTTAAGATTTCCTCAACTATTTCTATTTGAACTATAATTCTAAAAAGGTCACTATCACATTATTTTCATTTTTGTTTCTTAAACTTAATTAACCCAATATATATATATATATATATATATATATATATAATCAAAACAGAATCTGTGTATATAGATTATGTTAATCAGTGAATTATTTACTTATTCAAACTTTTACAAAAATATTAATAAAATTAATATTTTTTTTTTGTCCTAACCTTGTGCTCTGTGGCACGGCAGCTGTCGCATGGTGCTTAAATATTGCTTTATTTACGGATATAAAAAACATGTTACTCTGTGCATGTGGGAATAATTGATGGGGCTAATAAGGTAAGGTTAGATTAATAACAGGAACTTCAGCCAACAATCTTAAAATAAGACCGATGTAAAGACTGGATTCGAGCCCATTCTTCGTTTTAGAATTAATTAATTTTAAGCTCATTCAAACGATACTTAATTATTAGAGTTCAGACACTTCTTATTATTGAGATGAAAGATAATTTGGTTTTATTTCTTAAATTGAGATATATTTTTTATTAGTTCGCACTAAATAATTTTTATATATGATAATAGTATCCTAAATATGACACTCCTTACTCAATTCAGCTTCATCACTTTCCTCAAAATTGATGAAAACCACCCAATTCTTTCTCTCCAACGGCCTCTCCACAGACATCTCACCCAAAATCCACCACCTTTGCCATCAATTTCTCCATCTCTCCATCATAATCGGGTGCTTGGAAAAACTTAAGAGCCTCATCCAAACTCACTGACCAAAATAGATTTCTCCCCATCAATAACTTTTTGTTGCCTCTTTTGAATGGGAAGCTTTTGATCCAAATCGCCGTCATTGGATGCGCTTGCCAATGACGCCTTCCAACGATTGCTTCATGTGTTTGGATCTTTGGTTGTTAGCATTGAGCTTTTGGTGTTAGGGAACAAGATGATGTCCCATGTCATTTATAGATATAATGTATATTAATATATGTATAAGATTGTAATGATTGTTTGCTAACGATGTAGTTGATGTTGCTTGATAAAATCATAAGATATAATGTATATTTATAGATATAATGTATATTAAAATATCTTTGCTTCCTCCTACAAAGAACACATTAGGTGGGCTATTTTTTTTTATTCCCCCCCCCCCCCCCCAAAAAAATCAATTTTGTGTCAAATCATAGTTGGGAGCAAGTGTAAACCCATCCTTGGAGAAAGTGTAAAATCTTACAGTTTAAGGAACTTGTGTATTTTTAATATTTGTACTTCAAATGTTCAATTTTTTTTTTACAAAATTTTACTACCTCGAAAGTATTTTTTTTACCACCCAACATGTGGTTCAGAAGCTCAATAAAACTAATAACAATTGAGTCAGTTTTTCAATTTATATAAATCTGTAAAATTCTACAATTTTGTCGAGATGAGTTTTTACGGTTTTTAGAGTATTTTTTTTCTTCAAAATTTCATATTTAATATGGATCTTATTTAATAGATTTCAATTTTTAGAATTTAAATATATAAATTTTATTAAAATCGGGTATATATATAAATTACAAGTTATTGAATTTTAAAATTTTGTAAATTTTTTTCGGGGTAGTTCTAGATTTTCTTAGGATTTCACTAAGGGGAAGTCTTCGGCACTGAATGATCAATGGGTTTTATGTGTTAATATGTTTGGACTTGGTTTAAATGACAATTTTGATACTTTTTATGGGCTGTCAATCAAACAACCCTTCTATTTTAATATTTTAATCAAGTTTGTTTTAGTTTAGTTCCAATTTCAATGAAACAATGAAAAATAGTGAAATTTCACTATTTTAATAAAACTAATTTCAATTCAATTGATGTGTATAGAAATAGTGAAATTGCACTATTTTAATCAAGTTTGTTCCAATTTAATTCCAATTTCAATAAAATAATAAAATTTTATTATTTTATTCAAACTGACCTCAATTAAGTTAATTTTTAGGTAAATTACACTTTACTCCTATACTTAGACCCATGTTCATTTTACCCAATATACTTAAACCCATGTTCACTTTACTCCCATATACTTTAATATTCTACACTTACTTCCCTAGTTGTTACTACCAAAGTGAAAACGCTG
The DNA here is from genome assembly GCA_008638375.1 of Nyssa sinensis. NCBI lineage: Eukaryota > Viridiplantae > Streptophyta > Magnoliopsida > Cornales > Nyssaceae > Nyssa > Nyssa sinensis. The sequence continues at coordinate 8,768,004 of CM018050.1, forward strand.
GCGCCATAAAGCCCAAGCAGTTATAATCACAAAATTGGGGCTAGGGAATTTGTTCAACTAAGCAAAACCAATTTAGACGTAGTTGAAATTAGGGTTTGTAATTGTTGCGATTATTAAGGGGATAAAAACTTGAATTTTGGGGTTGAGTAGTGAGACGAAAACGCACAAGGTATGTAATTTGTTATTTGTTATTCAAATTTGTTAGTTTCTTTATCGATGAGCTTTAGGAGCTCAAATCTTCACTTGTTTTTATCGATGAGGTCAAATGAATAATATGTGCTTTAAGAGTTGCAATGTTAGGTTTATTTTGGGAAAATATTTAAGTGGGGACCTATGTCTTGCACTATGTTTTTTGTATTGTTATATATTTATTTGTAGGACCCTTATTCTTAATTTGATTTACATTGGTGATTCTTTATATTAGTTTTCTTGTATTTTTCATTTCGTTTAATAGTTTTATACTTATGGTTTTGATGCAGAATGATTTGTTTCCAAGTTCACTGTGGGGGCACTTTAGTGAGGTCCCCTCATACAATATTTAAAGGTAGAAAAATAATTTTTTTTTTTTTTTACAATTGTGAGCCACACCTGTTATCATATTATGAGATTCAAGATATGATAATGACACTTGGATATTTTAATAGTGTTTTTCTATATTATAGGGTACCTGGCAGTTTTGATTTGGATAATGGGTTAAAACTGTTAAATTCTGATGTGCAAGTAATGGATATGTTGAGAGAATATGATGGGCTACTTGTTATTGTATTATATGTAGAAAAAATGTGAGGATCCAATTCAGGTTGTAACTAAAGACGATTGTTTGGTAGTAGGACCTAGGCTTAGACTCACATATGGTGAAAAAGGTGATGTTGAATAAAGTTCTAGTGATAGGGTGAGTAATAAAGAATATAGTGGTAGTGATAAGGTGGGAAATGAAGAAAGGGTGGTTAATGAAGAAAATACTAGCAGTGATTATAGAAAAGACAGTGATGATGAATCATGGTATGCTAAGAACATTGAAATGGTGGTAGTGATAGGGTGGAAAATGAAGAATATAGTGGTAGTGATAGGATGGGAAATGAAGAAAATTTTAGAACAGATAGGGTGGCTAATGAAAACAAGGCTAGCAGTGATTGTGAAAAAGACAGTGATGATGATTCATGTTATGTTGAGAACATTGAAATCAGTGATGATGATGATATAGTGGATTATTGTGAGGATAAAGATTTAGAGCTTAATGAAGAAGGAGCCGTTGGTCAACAAAACAGACAAAGAGATTGTGGTGAAGATGAGGTGCAATGAGGTTGTGGTGAAGATGAGGTGCAAGATTTGTGGCCAGATACAAGGGAGGATGATGAATTGAAAAGTCCTACACCATTATTAAATAATGATGAATCATCTCAATACCCTAAATTTAATAAGAATGTAGACATGGAAAAACTGGACTTAATGTTGGGAATGAAATTTAATAATGCTCAAATGTTTAAAAAAAACTTTAAAATAATGGAATGTTCAAAATGGGCATGATATTAAGTACATAAGAAATGAGAATGCAAGAATAACTGCAATATATAAGCAAGAGCATGGTTGGAGGATTTATGGTTCCCCTATTCAAGAGGAAAAGACATTTCAAATAAAGTCTTTGAATCCTACTCACACATAGTGGAAGAATTTATGATAACCATCTTGTCAACACTAGACACTTATCCCAAAAGTACCTAGAGCAGATTAGAGATGATCCAACATAGAATAATGCATCTATGCAAAGGATAGTGAAGAAAGATTTTATGGTGAATGTTAGTAGGAACTAAGTTTATAGGGCTTAAAGGAAGGAAAAAAAAGTAATTGAAAGTGATCACAACAAGCAATATGCTAGGATTTGGGTTTATTGTGAGACAATAAAGAAACATAACTCAGGCAGTTACTTCAAACTGAAATTAGAAAGGCCTACCTTTGATTTATTTCCTACTTTCTTAAGAATGTATGTGAGGTTTGGAGCCCAAAATGATGGATTTGTTGTAGGTTGTAAACCAATTATAGGTCTTGATGGATGCCATCTGAAGGGTTAGTAAGTGGTCAGCTCCTAACTGCAATTGGTAGGAATGGGAATGACAATATATTTCCTATTGCTATGGCAACTGTAGAGGCAGAAATAAAAGATTCATGGTCTTAGTTTATGACTGAACTTATGTATGATATTGGGAAGGTGGAGGATATGGGCTGGGGTTTTATTTCAGATAGACAAAAGGGATTAGTTGAAACATTTGATGAGCTTCTTCCATCAACTGATCACGGATTTTGTCAAAGGCATATGTATGAAAACTTTAGGATGAAATTCAGAAGGAAAGAATTAAAAGATTTGTTGTGGAAGACAGCTTCAACTTACCCTGTAAGAGAATTTGATTGGTACACGGATGAAATACAAAAGATTGAATCCAAGGCTTATAATTGGTTAAAGAACATAAATCCAGCTTTGTGGGCAAGATCACGTTTCAGTAGTAGAAGTAAATGTGAGATTTTAGTGAATAAAATGAATGAGTGCTTCAATGGTTACATCTTGGAGGCACGGAATAAATCCATAGTTAGTATGGTTAATTGGATTAGGAGAAAGCTCATGAACATAATTCAAATAAAAAGGGAGGGCATGGAGAAGTATAAAGGTCATATTTGTCCAAAAATACAAGAAAAATTAGAAAACATTAAAGGACAATCAATTTTTTTTCCTCGTTGGGCAGGTGTTATGAAATTTGAAGTTAATTGCTTTGATACAACTCATGTTATGGATTTAGGGGCCAGGACTTGCAGTTACAGGAAATGGGATCTTACTAGTATCCCTTGCAAACATACAGTAAGTATATTACAATTGCATAAGAAGCAACCAGATGACTTCTTCCATAATTGATATAGGAAGGAGAGATATATGCAAGCTTATTCTTTCATGATTTACCCTATTTTTAGTCTGCATAATTGGATAGAGACTGGTTTGGATCCAATAATGCCTCCTCCTGTTAAAAGACAACTAGGGAGGTTAAGTAAGTTGAGGATAAGAGATCTTGAAGATCCCACTAATCCCTACAGAGTTTCAAAGAAGAACAAATTCATAACATGTGCTAGGTGCAATAAGTAAGGACATAATCAGAGGAGTTGCAAATGACCTATTCATCCAAATTCTAAGTTGTCCAAGGTATGAACAATATTTGCAATACATTTGATTTTTAAAGTGATCATAATATTATTAGAAAATCTAACAGGTTGATTCCCAAATATAGGTTTCAAGTAATAGGACACCTACCAGTTCTGATTTGAATCAAGTAATTCAACAACTAAATCCTTCAACTATTGGTTCTATACTTTGGGTTTATATGACGTGTGATAATTTTATGGTTTTGTAGGGTAAAACTCAAGGTTCTACTTCATTTAAATAGTCAACAACACAACAAGAAACAACCCATAGAAGCAAGCAACCAACCCCACAACTAGCTTCTCCCATGCCTAGAAGAATGACATCCATACAACCAGCTTCTCCTATGCCCAAAAGAATGGCATCCATACAACCAGCTTCTCCAATGCCCACTAGAATGTTTACAAGAATGACTTCCACATAACCAATCCCACAACCAGCTTCTTCCATGCCCAGAAGAATAACATCCACACAACCAACTTCTCTAATGCCCAGAAAAATGCCTACAAGAATGGCTTCCACACAACCACCAACTAAGTTTCTATGTTTTGGTGGAAAAGATTTATGGTGGGTCAAAAGCAACAGACTCAAGCACAAAATGGGAGATATAAGGGTGTCAAGTGAGTCAAGCATAAGTTTTTTGTATGAAAAATTTCTTTTTGGGGAATTTCTTTGGCCTTAACAATATGTTTTTATGTATGAACAATGTGCTTCATATGAATGTTATGTATGAACAATATGTTTCTATATGAATGTCATGTGTATGAATGTTATGGTTTTATGTCCCATTGGCTCAATTATTTACTCATGTTATTTAGTAAAACAATAATTACACAAATACACAACTAATTGAACAAGTCCAAAATAACAAGAAGTTCCCATTGATCATTCATTCATATTCAAAAGTTACATTATCCTTCAACAATTACAACTTAACCAAAACTCATACAAAATAACCCAAATACAACTAAAGGCCCAACATACAACCAAAATTTATATTACTTCCCTAGACAACCAAAAAAAAAAAAAAAAAACCAACCTTTTATGTTACATTTGGTCACCCTTTCTTCATAGGAGCCATAGAAAAACAAACAACACCCATGACACATCTAAAACCCTAGAGTATAATCGTTGCCTTTGACGAGCAGTTAACAGGTCCCTTTCCAAAGTGTTTTTTTTTTTTTTTTAATTAGCCTACGATTACTTCCCTAGCTCGTTCACACATTGGAAGGTTGGAGATCTATGCAAAGTATCCATAATTTCCAGTGATCTGCAAAATTATATCACTTCATTCTCAAAGTACCCGCATCGATACAATCTATAAGTATTTCAAAGTAAATTGAAAAAATATCCACGAAAGAACTTACCCCGTAATTACCACATCCATAAAACCTCCTTCCATGATTATGGTTGTTTAAATAGTTTTGGGGGTCGTTCGAGCTCTACAGTAGTAAACACGAAAAATAACTTGAATTGGTTGATGTAATTGATAACCATCCATTGCTTCGGACGATTGAGACATGGACGATGCTTGCAATTGAGCTTGAGACATTATGTTGCATTGGTTTTTTCTTTTTCGGAGAAGTTGCAGAGCTCTTTAATAGGTGAATGGGTTAGATTGGTGTTATATAGAGATGGAGGGATAATAGTGAAATTTTTTAGACGAGAAAAGTAAAATAGAACTCCTACACCGCTATTTTGGCGCGTCTACAATACGCGCCATTCATTTGGATGACAAACCTAATGTTTTCACTTTGGTCGTAACATCAGGGGGTTAAGTGTAGAATATTAAAGTATAGGGGGTAAAGTGAACATCGGCCTAAGTATAAGCGGTAAAGTGTAATTTACTCTTAATTTTAAAAAAAAAAAACAGTGAAATTTCTCTATTTTAATCAATATAATTTTAGTTTAGTTCATTTGTAAACGAATAGTGAAATTAGTTTCAGTTCAATTCCACTTTCAAGAAAATAATGAAATCACAAAGTGTTAAAAGAAACATAATCAGTGTTAAAAGAATTTTTATCCATTACATATAATAATAAAATCAACTTACAGTGAAATTTCATTATTTATCCCTAGATAGTCAACCTTGTAGCTTTATGGCAATCACAAAAGTGTTAAAATAAATAATATAAAAGGTGACTAAAAGTTTTATAATACATAGTTTTATCCATTCCATCCACCAATATAATAAACTTATAATGAAATTTCACTATTTTCACAGTGAAGATAGTGAAATTTCATTGTCATTCATGTGATAATAAAAATTTATAACTTCATGGTAATCACAAAGTGTTAAAAGAAAGACAATCAAAAGATGACTAAAAGCTTTATAATACATAGTCTTAATCAATTACATCCACCGGTATAATCAACTTATAATGAAATCTCATTATCCAGTGAAAATAGTAAAATTTCACTATCTTTTACTACATAGTAAAAACTTACTAGCTTCATGGAAATCACAAAATGTTAAAAGAACAACAATAAAAGGTAACTAAAAGTTTTATAATACACAATTTTTATCCACTACATCCACCAATATAATCAAATTACAATGACATTTTATTGTCTTGGAAAATAGTGAAATTTCACCATCTTTTCCATGAACAATAAAACCTTGTAGCTCCATGACTAATGTTTTAACTAGTTTTCGTATGTAATCTTTTGAGATGAAATTCACTCAATTATAAAACTCTGTATGACATTGTAGTATAAATAATCACAAAACTTTATAAAAGTGTAACATGTACATAACCCATTTATCATTAACCCATTATTCTGTGTTAAAAAAAAAAAAAAAAAAAAAAAAAAAACCTGATCAACAACCATTCAACACAAACATCTATTCATTACAAGCATAACTTAAACCCATGATGGAAAGAATTTGTCAAAAATCACGCTCTAGAAGAAGATGATGTCTTGATATTTAAATGTCATACAAATTCTAATGTTTTGATGTTTGATCAACATAACTTATGAGATATGTAGCTTCATTTTCTCATAAACTATATTAGCCAAACAAAAAAAGACATCAAAATGGTTTGATAACTAAAACTTGTGTTCAACACAACCATAACACACATCTTTGTTCATTACAAACATAAATCAAAATCAAGATGGAAAGAATTTTTCAAAAATTACTCTCTAGAAGAAGATGGCATGGAAAAGAACTTGAAGCTCAAGGAAAACTCAAGGAAGAAGATTATCATGGAGCTAGGAGTCTAAAACGTCTATGAAATGTGCAAGTGAATAGGTATACATATAAAATGATTTTCTTTGATTGATCAAAGCGGGTCAAACCTTAGCACTCATGACCCTAAACTTGACTATCATCATGATAAAGTCTTCAAGAAATGACACGAGCTCTGAATCATACTAAAATGATTTATCATATCATTTAGAACTTAAGTAATCACAAAGAGATTAAAATAGGCTAACTCAGTGAGAATTCAATTATCATTTTAAAAAATTGAGTAAGATGTTTATTGGAAGCATTAGTTGACCATTTTGAAGCAGATAATTAAATCTTAAAATGTAATATCCTCATAAATCACCATTAGGAATTTAAAATAACTTTCCTAAGATAAGAAACACATATGGTTATCTAGACTTATAGACCATACAAATGCATACACAAACCCAAGATAATGACCCCAAATAAAATACTAGGATCATTATTTGAAAAAGTGGACCCCATGAATGGAGTCCACACATCAAAAAAAGTTTATAGATTAATTTTGATGAAAACTTGAGATTGAAATTTTAGATGTGTCAACATGCCAATACAGTCCAAACCTAAACACACATATTACAAATAAAATTCTATAGACAAAAATTGGAAACACGGGTAACATTGTCATGCTCTATGTGTCAAATTACACTAAGACATCAAATTTATAACATTTTAAGATTGTGTCTTAGGAACTTGAGACAAATTATATTGGCAATTTTTTTACAAAAAGGTTGTATTTCTTTAGATAGTATTTGTTAGAATGATGTTGAGTCGTGTGATTTACTTCTTATCATTAAATGAAGACTCAATACATTACACATCTACGTCAATGTTTGAAGAAGTGTGCAATTTAAAGTACGTATTCATGTATATATTGCATTAGGCATACACCTTGAGTTATTACTTAAGTTCAGAAAATATTTTAACTGTGATTAATTTGACCCTAAATGAGTTAGTTTTGACTATAGGTTAACATAGTTATGAAAAATGTTTTTTGAATCTTTCTAAACTTGTTTTATTCCCTAAAATAATAATTTTTTTTAAAAAAAATCCCGCTTATTCAAGTCAAAAATTGCGAAACTATTTTTTCAATTGTCACGACCCGAAACCCACCTTATGCTGATTAGGGCTTGTGGGGGCCTTCGGGCCATACTTAACAAATTTAAGTTGATAAATACCAATAAAGATGCTAGAACTAGATAAATACATAACAAAGTTGTAATAAGGTTTACAGACCATAGTTAAAATGATTCTTATAATTACAAATCCATTTAACAAAAGGTTAAACCCAAGATATGGATTTATGGGAGACACTATGACATACTAGTTAATTACATCAAAAGACGAAAGGAATCCACTCATTACATACGGAAAGTGAATCTGTGATAAAAAAGAAACGCCTGTAGATAGTGAACACTCTATTGTCCTGCTGTTACGTCCCTTCATGAAAAAAATGATATAGTTCTGGGGTGAGTTAACTTAACTCAGTAAGTAAGTTTCCATACTCTGCCATGGGTTAAATATAGGTTTGATAAAAAAATACGTGAGATGAGGGGTAAGCGAGGGGTTATAGATAATAGTCAGTCACAAGAGAAGCAAATCCAATAAAGGTGACCCTTGGGTCAAAAGATATAATCCAAAAACAACTTCTCAAAGAAATATGAATAACCGAACGATTCAACAACCAAAGGATTAGCACATATAATATTTAGCTGCCAAGATTATAAGAAATCAAATTAATTACAACAATGAGATTGGAAAGCATACTTTCCATCCAAAGAGTGACACCATTAAATCACGATCATAGTATAAAATCTATTATACATGAATGATGTGTCACATCCTGCACCCTACCCTACACAGATGCCAAAGATGTGATGCCAGTTAGCCACCTTGCCGGTCTCTCTACCGATAATGTAACCAACCAAAGGCAAACTTCTGAACTTTACAATAAATTGCATTCCAAATGTAGGGTCAGAGTAGCGAAAATTAAAACCTTTTCATGTCAGAGCACGTCTATAATCAGACATCTAATATCTCTAGTGTACCAATATACATGAGCCGTGTCCCAATACATCTATTACATATCAATGAATTTAATTATATAGTTTCACTCACTTGAATAGCATGATTCAATCTACAATAATCCAGGTGTCCATACTTCAATGCCATCAAATGCTTGCTTGGGATGCCTCCTAGCTTATTAGTGTCATTTCTTTAAGCCTTCTAATCCAATGGAGATAAATCCTGAAAAATGTTAGACAAATAGAATGAGCTTAAATAAGCTCAGTGAGCAACATAGGTTCTCTGCCATGGGTTTCAAAACCAGTTCTTATAGACATGGTATTCAAATAAAATGCATGATTAAATGCAGCTCAAACAGAACAACACAGATCAGATCAGAACAAAACGAAACAGAACAGAACTGAACTGAGTACCAATTTATCAATCAAAATGCATATCATCAAGTATGTCTAAGCCTCTCCCAACTGCCTATAAGCGGACACTCGTGGTGTCTTTACTCTTTGGGTCAGATCAGAAAGAAATAGGACAAAATTGAGCAGAACAGAATAGAACAGGATGCCAATCAGGCATATAAGCCTTTCCCAACTGCCCATAAGCTGACACTCATGGGGCCTCTACCTTCTGGGTCATGCTCTGGCCTAAGCCATACCACTCAATCCTGCAGTGGGCCCAAGAGTAAGACACAACAGAACAAAACAAAATCGGAATAGACTCCAAATAGCATATAATAGAACAGAATAGACCAGAGCAGAATTAGAACAGAAGAGCAGGACAAAATAGAATTATGCCATGTGTAATGTAGTACAAAAAGTATGCATTTAAGTATATGCATTTAAATAGTACAGTATATGAAAATACTATGATAGTTAAAATGTCACCAAGTCAGAGGTTCCAAGTTCCTTACAATATACAAATCTTAATAGTGTAGTATAAAATCACACCAAGTTAGGGGTTCTGAGTTACTCATAAACTTTTACGCTTATCTCCATTTACAGATATTATGGTATTCTCCAGATAAATCCTCAGGCACATCTTTGCATTTCCTGAATAATCATCATCAATCACAAAAATATAAGGATTCATCCATTCATGGATTCTTCATCATCTTAGTAGTCTATCAGATCATCTAAGTAAGTTCATTGGCCTGTTACCCATTTATTGGGTTTCAACTGAGGCTATTTAATTCCCTAATTAAGCTTAGTAGCTTTCAGGATTATAATTTAAGTCATTTTGACTTCATTCGTTATCATTCAATCACTTATTCAACCCTAGGGGTAAAATGGTAATTTTTTATTCTTGCCCCGAACCCTATTGTGGTCCTTAGAATATTCTACATGTCTTATATATAAATTTTTAAGTCTTTCAGACTTCATTTGGTATCTGTTTTAGATCATCAAGACACATCGGTCATTTTTTATTTTAGACTCTAACTGTTCTGAAGTCTTATTTAGACTCTCAATTCACATTGTTATGCTTCTGATAGTCAATTATATCAGATTGACCATTTTTAAGACTTTATCTGGCCTTTACTTTGTATTTTCTATGTTTAGGCGTATTTTGGTCATTTTATGTTTTATGCAATTCTGACCCCAAATTATTATTTAGTCATATATACGAGTTCACAATTATTTGGGCCTCCATTGGTATCAATTTTGTCCCATTTGGACTTTATTTGGACTTCGTATTGTATTAAAGGTATTTTGATAATTTTACATCTTATGGTGGGACCACCCCGGAGTCCTAGAATGTCCAATCTGACATTTTCATTGTGTCTAGAACATCTGAAAATGTTAAGATTGCCTTTTTCGGATCTCAATTTGGACTTTATTTGCTTTATTTATGGCCCCAGGGTAAAATAGTCATTTTATCCTATTTATAAAATAATTTAATTAATTAATTAATTATTAAATTATTTTTCCAGGGATTTATTTGAATTAAATTCTTTAGAGCTGGGCCAGAATAGAATTATTCAGAATTTTGGGCCAAACTGTAATTTAACAAAGTTAGGGTTTTCTTTATTTTTATTTAAACCTTTGAACCAAAGGGTTCTTGGGTTAAAACCCTAGACTAGCCCAAAGGCCCTATGAACCAACTGGTTCATATGGCTACAATGAACCGGAATAGCATATCCCTGATATAAGTCTTATCCACGTTTTAGGTTAGCCTTAATTCTAATTTCAATTTATTATCTTTGCCCCCAAACATTCCTGTTTTAAGTTTTTAAATCAAATCATTCATACCTAAAATGATGGATTGTAACTTAACCAATTGTGTTCGGTCAGGTTCCGACCCGACCCGGCCCAAAGTCCGACCCAACAGACTTAAACTGACCCATTGCCCTCACGCTTTTCTGGTCATCTTCTTCGACATTTTCTCCTGTGCTGGTCGTTGGAATTGCATCTGTTTTCTACTGCTTCTCATGGTTTCAACGTCTGTTTCTGAAGAGTTTTATACCAAATCGATCCTAGGAACCTTGTCACGCCCCAAATTTCAGCGAACCCGAGGCGCAAGTAATGAGACAAAAAGGAAATAAAATAATAAAGAAACAAAGGAAAATCAAGTACAGTTCAACACTTAACTTAATCCATCATTCTGATACAATACATAAAGTCTTGTCCATTAGTTCACGACATACAAAAATAAGAAATAGTCTCGGGCTTATGCCCTTGTACAACATTAAGTGCGCCCTTCGGGCCAAACATAATCCCCAATCATATCATCTCTAAATCTCGCCTGCTGGAGCGTCATTTGAAATGTTTGTCCCACGAATGGGTCAGCTCAACTGTTGGTACAATATAATGCTAATGCAAGAAACAAAATTAAGGGTGTGGCATGTGCAAGTGTACAGTTATTTCTATATGGCATTCAATATCATTATGGCAGTACATGAACAGTATGCAGTATATGAGCAGTATGCGTGACACACCCATGCAACTCTATGCCCACCCATGTCTCATGATACGGTCCTTCCTCGCTGGCATGAGTACCGCCATGTATGTCTCGCTTCACGGTTCGGAATCCATCAGGCATGCGAGTACCTAATGGCCGATTTTGGGTTTTTCACCACAGGATCTGCACCCTCATAATGCACAGCACCACGTGCTCAACTCACGCCATGCATAAGGAACCACACTATGCCAATATGCTCTGATTCATTCATGTCACAATGTAGTCTCAAGGATGCATCTCATTCAAACATGAAACATGCTTTTAATCACATATTTCATAGTCTCAACAATTCTCAAAGAATATAATCCACACACACTATACTAACACATGCGATATACACATAATCATTATCCACATTGTCACCCAACTTGCAGCAAGATAGCATGAAGCACATAAGCATGTGAACGATCAAACAAACATGTGAAGCATCAAGTCGGTAGAGCAAGTATTCCTAAACTCAATTCTATTTCTTACTTAGCACAATATATCGTACTTGATAATCGACTTCAACCTGAGAAAGTGTACTCGTAGTATAGTAGGATCACTGTGAGAATACCGAAGGTCAGATCACCTTCTCCTTGCCTTTTTGTGTCCCTAAAATCATAACATGTGACTCAGTTCATTTGTTTCCTGAATGATGCTATTCAACAAATTTTATGTCTTTATTTTTATAAGTTTCTATTTTGCTAAATTAAACTCTACTATTGAGTCTGGAACGTCGAAGAAAATAAGTTTAGGTTTTCGTGGAATTCAATTCGGACATCTGGGCTCAAAAGGGCAAAACAATCATTTTGCACTCTTCACGGGTCCTTACATTTTGAGACCTCTTTTCACAAATCGGACTCCACAGTTGAGTCCAGAATGGTCGAAATAATAAAGTTTCACTATTTGTTTACTTAATTTGGAGTTCGTTTGACTGCGTTTCAATTCAGGGGCATTTTAGTAATTTTAAAGGTTACTACGGGTCTTTTATTTTTTGGGACCCCGTCTCGTAAAACAGACCTCACCATTGGCCTCAGAATGGTCGCGATAGTCAAAATACACTAATGACTTGTCCCATTTGGACTCCAGATTATTTTGAAATATTTAAATAATTTAATTAATTTAATTAATTAATTTAATTAATATTTTACTTTGGTGGGGTCAAATCATAATAATTTATAGTTGGGGGGGGGGGTCAGTTGGTAATTTCTGAAAGTTCTGGGTCAAATTTCAATTTCTAAAAAAGTCTAGGGTTAAATTTGTAATTTCCCAAATTTCCCATTCTCAATTCGATTAGCCAAACAGGGATTAATCCAGAACAGGGATAGGATATCCCTGTTCCTGTTTCAATTTTAATTTTCAATTTCTTACACCCGTAGCCAAACAACCCATTTCAACTTTTAATTTAAAACAACAGGACGACACGTGGTAGGGGCGGACCGCCCAAGCCTGACTTGAACCCGAACTGGACCCGGACCGGATCCAAACACCCCCCCTTCTTCGTTTTTTCAGCGACGCACTAGTAGGGTTCCGGCACCCTCTCTGGCGCCGGCGACATTTTTCGACCACTTTTTCATCATTTTAAAAATGCAGTTTTCTTAGGTTTTTCATGTAGATTCCATATCTAAGGTTGGTTTTGGATTTAAGCCACTAGATTTTCACGAAATAGGGTTCAAAGATTTCGGTCAACTCCTCAGCCGACCCTTTACTTTCATTTTCGTGACTGTTTGGTCACGGTTTAACCTCCATTTTTATTCTAATGGGTTTCTGCATCTCCTAGGGTTCGTTCCCTACCATTTAAACCAAGTTTTATACATAAAATGTGAAGACCCACTTCCCATAACCGAGACCTGTAACTCACTCTTTCTCACCCATTTTCTAACCTTTTCCATTCATTCTTTTTGCATTATGTTCCATTTTTCATACACTATAATACTTAAGAATTAAATCTACATAATATGCTAAGAAACGAAAAAAATCAGAAATGAACCACTCACGGTTTTTCTGGGTTTCTCTCTCTAGCCGTGTGTCTCCTTCACCTTCTTGGTTCCAAGCCTGATTCAAGCTTCAAGATCTCCTCATTCTTTCCAGAATTTTCTCTCTCGCTCTCTGTCTCTTTTTTCTCTCTTTCTTTCCAACCGACCGAGACATATACACCCCTCACATCCACTCTCTCACGTCACCACTGCACAGCCCCTTTTCTTAACTCTTCTTCTCTGTTCAGCCACCCTTGTTCCTCCACAATGCAGCTTTGCATTAAATGCAAAGCTGCCCTATACATATACCTACACCTCTCCACTCAATACACACACCGTAGGCACACACACATTTACATGACACCACACACACACGGTCGGTCACACACACACACACCAGACCTGTTGCACACATAGTGCACACATGCACTGTTATATATACATACATACATATATACATATACATGTACATATATTATCCCACACATATACGTACCATATATACATAACACACATGCATTAATAATAATAATAATAATAATAATAATAATAACAATAATAATAACAATAATATTATCAATAAAAAAAAAAATTTTAATAACCAAGAAAATTTTATATATAAAAAAAAATTTCAGGTTATTACAAACCTTAAGGACTCATTTAGAACTGTTTTAGACCTCAAAAATTGCAGTTTTTGACACCTATATGAGTTTTCTGGCCATGCACTGGTTGGTCATAAAATGGTCATTTCTTGACCATTTTTCATAATTTAAGCTGTTTTGGATTCCTAACATGATTTCCTACTTATTTCTATTAACAAAACCAAGTTTAGTTCAACTTGAAATTTTCCTGATTTTGGCCGTGAGTTACAGGTTGATTTTCTTGAATTTTCTTCCAATTTTTCCCACTATTTTTGGCTCCTAATTGTCTACAGAACACAAGAGGAGGAATTTGAACACGTACCTTGGTCGAATGCCCGACCTTGGAAGCTCCTTCTTCCTTCGTCCATGGAAACTTTGCACTGCTGCAGCAGATCTCTCTCTCTCTCTCTCTCTCTCTCTCTCTCTCTCTCTCTCTCTCCTTTCTTACTTCACTTAAGTTATGGTTCTTCATTTTATGTGTAGCTGTCGAGCTGTTTATATCTATATATGGATATAAATTAGAATTCTCTAGAATACCCTGCTGCTTCTCCCTTTTTTTGGTTGTTACTTTTGGAAGCTTCAAGATGTTAGTTAGAAGCTTCAAGATTTTCGGTTGATTATATTGATCCAGAAGGTTCCAACTGCTGCCTCCTCTTATCTATATATATATATAGACACACACCTTCCAGCAACTTCTGCAAGCTACCATATATGTACATAGATACATATATATATATATATATATATATATATTCTATACTTGTCCAGTACTTCCTATTGGAAGCTTCCTGAATATATATATATATATAATATATGTAGATATTTTACTATTCATATATATATATATGATGTATTTTCATTTGTTACCTAGTAGGTATACTCATGTACCGTATACATATATACATTATGTATTTTTTTAGATTAATATATTTTACATGTTATGTACGGTATACCAAATATGTGCATACTGTGACCATATCTACATGTATAAATGTATTTTTCAATATATCTTACCGCATTTGATATTTATTCCATAACATTTCAATTTATGGAACACTAGTAAATTTGGTCATAAAGCCGGGGTTCAACATCATTTTGGTCTCTTCTTGTCAATTTTGGCATTGACCCAATTTATTTTGACTCGGTTAACCAAGTTGTCAATTTTTTGAGCACACACCATCTTGGTGTTTTGGATTAATGTCATATCATAGGAAAATAAATCCCATTTGTATGAGATCGGTTACTATTTTAGTCATATCAGATTTTTCAGGGTATTACATGATGAGTTTACTAGATGCTATCAACAAATAGGTCCTTGACTATCCCCAAGTAGCACTTATTCGAGTTCACCACTCCATCTCTGGGTTTCCCTGAATGGTACCAAGAGCTTTTATCAAATAATCATATTCTCATCAAGACTATGTGTTGGGTATCATTCCCAAATACCGACCCATAGGTCATCAGCATCTATAGAGTTAGAATGGGCATTATGACAGACACAACCCCCGAGTAATCACAAACAATGTTATTATCACACAGATTTCATGAGGTAATTACAAATGTACTGATTTCAAATATCCACAACAAACAAAATTACAATAGTATGCCAACATCTAATAATAAGAGGTTAAAACAATATGTAAGCAACCATAATAGAATATTGATGATAAGAATCTCAATATAACCACAAGGATGTCCCGAATATCAATTTGTGGAATTGAACAACTGATAGAAGTATACAAAAGAATGAGAACTGGTAGCGTTGAGAAAATATGATCACATCATGGCTAGGGAATGCCGCACATTAGAGTTCAGGTTTACTTACCATTAGGTGGCTTTCCTTTTTCAACGGTTTCCTTCTTTTTTCCCTTCGCTGATCCTATAAATTAGGGAACATCACTTCGTTCAAATTTTCTAAAAAGAAAAAGGCTTATTTTGATTTTTATTGATGAACCCTTCAACTTTTAGTCTCATGGGTTATATTTTAGGTCTATGGACTTATGGTAATCAAATTAGATCTTTATTGATTCCTCTATACTCTTCTGGTAGCTCTTTATACCTTTAAAAATGTCCAATTTTGCATATCAGTATTTTTGGTATCTTAATTGACATAACGGACTCCACCATTGAGTTCATAACGTAAAAAAACCTTAGGGTAGGTACCCTTACAATCATTGGAGGTCATTCGGTAGCCTAATTTAGCCTTTAAGACTTTTTTGGAATTAGTTTAGTTTGTCCATTTATGTATTTAGGAAATTAATTTGCCCAAATGGAACCCTCGGTTGGGTTTAAAGTGTCCAAGGTTATTGAAAATGTATCTTCTCGTAATTTGTTTTGGCCTTTATTTCACCACTTTTAGGCTTAGGGGTAAAATAGTAATTTCACCCGATATTAGGGGCATTATCGTAATTAAGATTTTGTTGTATTTAATTTTTTAGTGTCTTATTTGTCAAAACGGACTCTGGCATTGAGTCCGGAGTATCAAGAAATGCTAGGGTGGACACCCATTTCATTTTATTTGGACATTTATAGCATATAATTTTAACCAATTTAATTATTTTAATTAAATCAATTAATTATATAGTATATATTTGTTATGTGGGAAAATACACAAATGGCAACCACTAAGCCTATAGTCCTCTCCCCCCTTAAGGGTCTAGTATTTGAACTATAGGAGCAATGCTCCTTTTATTTTTCTAATTTTTCGAAAGCCAAACAGCAGGATAAGCCATGCCAAACAACGGCTAAGGGAATTAAATGGGGATAGGTTATCCTTGTTCCACAGGCGATTATCAAATCATATTCTTAATCGTGTAACCAAACAGAGGCTTAAGGGTTTTAAAATCCAGCTTCAAAACGACACCGTTTTAATAATGCGATGGCTTGCTCGCAAGCCGACACATGTTCGGGTCTATACAGTGAGTCAAGTCAGCTCGGTCTCGCTCGGTCAGAATTGGCTGAGTCAACTCTTGAGTTGACTCAGCGAGGTCTTCTTCTTCATCGAACTGTTCACTGTAGCTTTACAAAACCCTAGTTTGCACTAAGTTTATTTTGTGGATTTTCTATCCATTTCACGAGGTCTGGCTGGTATCAAGAGGTTTTTGTATGTCCAAGGAAGGTTTTGGCATTGGTTTTGTGGTTCAATTTGAGTTCAAAAGTCCCATTGAGCTTTCATAGGTGTCCTTGGTTTCAGGTTTGGTTAATGGCCGTTTTTGGTCTGGTTTGTTGCATTAGACTCCTTGAGTCGTGGGGTTCCTACATCCGTTCATGCATGTGAGCTTAAGGGCCATTTTCATGGGTTTGACATTGTTGGCAAATCTGTAACTGTGTTTTACAAAGCTCATTTTTGAGCCTTTGAACTACATCCTAGGGTTTTCCTTAATCATTTCATGTGAACATTTCATCTCAAGACTTAAAATCATGATTTGAACAGATTGGTTTATGGGCAAGCTTTTGAAGCTTCGTTAATGGCAGTTCGAATTTGAAATAGCCATTTGGGACACATGCAAGCTCCTATCTATCATTTACTGAGTTTATAATTACACAAAAACAGAAATAAAGCAAGTGATTGGACTTAACCTTGTGATTCTTGAAGTTTAAAATTTCCTCTTCTTTCTTTTTCTAGTCCTAACTCAGGTTTTGCTTTCCTCATACACAAAATGACCCTCTCTCAACCTCACTTGTAAACTTTATGACAACAAGGTCTGATTATTTCTAAAATTTGAGTCTCATAAGCAACCCTGATGGGGTTTGCATGCTTGCCATATAGCTTGCAATTCTTTGACTATCTCTTATGAGGGAGGGCATGGTCTGGTATAATTAGCCTCTTTAGTGGAGAAATTCAGCACCAGCCCTTTTGTTTTGGTGGTGGTATTTGATTTCATACATATGTCTATATATATATATGAGTTTGTATATATGTATATGTATGTGCCCTCTTGACATGCCATACATCATGACTTATTATTATATGTATAATTATGTGTTTTTAGGTTATGTTACATTAGAGCTAATATTTTAGAACTCATTAGGATTTGCCTAATTTTTTTTTCTTATGCATTAATATTTTTAGTAAATTGACTATTTAGGCTTTGATCTCATGTCATGGTTAATTAAGCATCTAAACTTTTTTTAGGTAGAATTAATTACGTGATTATGCTTTAACCCAGGTCAGGGTTGTTACACCAATAGCTTCTCTATTTGAACGGAGAACATGTTCCTATCTAAACGAAGCCCTATCCAAATATGTGTAGTTTTTTAAGCATTGATCAGTTCGCTTAAATTGTTTTTCATGCATAATACCTTTTCAACTTAGGTTTAGGAGTGTTATATGAATTTTTTTAGTATAACTAGAGTAATATGGTTCACCTAAAGTGTAACCCTAGCCTCTTGAAACACAGAAAGATACAAACAAATTATTGGCTTCATATTTTATTTATATAGTCGTTTCATAGGAAGGTAGTTTTTCCTTATGTTTGCTATATACCTAATATAAGTGAGTACACATAGGAGCATATAGTGGTTTAAGCATGACAACCATTTTATGGAGCTTGCATATTACTTAAACGAGTGGATCCGAGGATCATGCTTGGTGCTGGAGCATGCAGAAGCTATTTAAAGTTGAAGAGTACAATGAAAAGTTGCAGACAGACTAGCGGGTAAATCAAAGAGTGATGATAAGTTAGTTATTTATGGATAAGACTTTGTGTACTTGTACTGCGTTCTTCTTAACTAGTGAACTTTTGCATCTTGGTGTGAGTTTTCTTTCCTATGAGGGTTTCCTACGTATGATCGGGTGTCATGCTTATTTATTTTTCTATGGATGCATGATGTTTATTTTAATCACTAAATTCATGATGATTACTTGAACTTAAGACTTTAAATATTCAACGAAAGAATATTTCTCGATAGTAATTCATCTTGATTAACAAGAATATTATAAATATGCATTCGTATTTAATTATAACTTGGTTTAATTAATTAAAAAATGATATAAATATTTTTGCACTTTTGATACATTTACTATCATTTGTTTTTACACTAGTTACTCCCCCCAGGCCTCAGGGTATTAAACACTACCTGTTCTGAGGCCAGGGATTCTGAGGTGTAAATTTTGTATAGACCTATAATCATTGCAGCAGCCAATGCTTTGTTTTTCGAGTGGCCAACTATCATGTCACCTCGAGAAACCACAAAGTCTTTATTACCTGTCGTACATTTAATGACGACACTTCAGGAATCAAAGGTAATCATTGTTCTTTGACATACGTGCCAAGGGATTTATAAAGATTGAAGAGCCTCTTCAAACAAAAAAATTTGGATGCTCAAGCGTGCTGTTTACCAACAGTGAATTTCAATCAAGCTTTTCTCCCTCCGATGAAAGTCTTCTTTAGCGTAGAGGCTTCTTAATTAGGTCAGAATTTCAACCACATTTTTTTTGCTCATTTATGTTCTTTTTTGTGCACATTTATTTTTGCACACCTCTTGTTCCCTCATTTTTCTTTTGTTTTAAAAACAATAAACCATGTCTGCACCGAAGGAAGATAACCTCAGGTTTAGTGTATCAAATCCTACCAAATCTAAGGAGTCTGAGATAGGAGAGTCTAGTTCTTAAAAGGTCGATAACATTGAGATTAGGGATGCCCTTGAACCTAGGGACCTTAAGTCTAGTTATTTCACTTCACAGAGTTTAGAAATATTGAAGAACACTTATAATATCCCTACGACTGTGACCTATAAGGTCTCTGAATTTTTTGAGTGCCCGAACACCCTAAGACCTCGAGAAATTTGTGTGTACAAAGGGTGGTTTGAACTAGGATTTAGGTCTCCCTTTCATTCGTTCCTCAAACATTTGTTTCTATTTTTATGGCAGATGCCCTACCAATCTGAATGTCAACGATTGGAGGCAATTAATGGCCTTTATGGCATCATCTTTACAACACAAAATATATCCTAACCTTGACCTTCTAAGGTGCAATATGGACCTCAAGAAGAGTTCAGAAGGACTATACTACCTTTCCTTCTCGTCCTAGTTTAAACCTCTAACCCTAGTCTATTCTTCTTATAAAAATTAGAAGAAATGGTATTTTTTCGTGAAAGGAGCTTTGGAAGATGCTAACCACACCGAGCTTGACTCTGGGCTGATCCATCCGATCCTAAGTAGGATTGGTGGGATACATGCCTTCATCATTATTTCATTGTATCATTTTATTTTTTTGGGACTAACCACTTGCATTATTTGCTTTAAGCAGCCCAGAATATTAAGTGCTACACCAAGTTGACTGTTGACAAATAAAATAGACTTCGAAAGATTCTGAAGTCTACGTCATGAGCTCATAGCAAAGTACCGATTATAAATAACATAATTAAGGCAGGACTAATTTAAGCTCTCGATATGGACCTCCAGAAATAAGTTTTCTCTAGATTTTGACCTCTAAGGAAAAAAAAAGGCAGCGATCGGGGAGTCCACAGCCTCCATTTCTGCGAAGAAGGTGATGTTGGCCGATGAGTCTTCATCGAAGAGCACTAGGTTTGAAGAGCGTGCTTGTCCTATAGAGGCAGTACTAACTTTAGGGGAACTTGAGAACTTAGACTTGCAAATCACTGGTGTGGTTGGGACCTCAAACCCCCCGATGACCAACAGGGGCAAAGAAATCGCCATGGCTGCATTAGGGGAACTTGGTTCTCCAATGTCATCTATTAATGATGCTTTTAGGATTAATTGGGACTTTAGC
Organism: Nyssa sinensis; assembly: GCA_008638375.1. Lineage (NCBI taxonomy): Eukaryota > Viridiplantae > Streptophyta > Magnoliopsida > Cornales > Nyssaceae > Nyssa > Nyssa sinensis. The sequence goes on from CM018050.1 coordinate 8,788,727, forward strand.
TGGAGCAAGATCCTTGGAGAGTTGATCCAAGTCTGCGTTACTCAAGCTATCCATGCCGGGTTTGTCTCCTTGACCAGGGTAGGACTTGTATATTACTATCAGTTCTGGATTTATATTTCCCATATTTAATTGGTTGCCTAGATATTTATCTTAGAGGGGGGTGAATAGGGTATTTTGCAAATATTGGTTTCTTTTTTAATCTTCAAAAATGAAAGTTGTCAATGCACAGTAAATAAATAAGAGAGAGAGAGAGAGAGAAAGAGAGAGAAAACACAACAGTTTTACGAGGTTCGAAAAACTTCCTTCGTCTGACTTAAGTATCTCCACTTGAGTTTTTTCACTATTGTGATCTCTTTGTAGGTGGAGACCAAACCTGATGTGAACCCCGTAAGATAAAATCCCTTGAACCCACGATCAAATTGAAACTTACTCAAGAAAGCCAAAAATCAATTCAAGATGATCTAGATCCGTTGAAAACTTGTTTCAAGAACCTAGATTTGATGAGAACGCCACAAAGGATATGTCTTTGATAAGTTCGTAGTTCATTCAAGAACAAGAAGAGAAAACTGAAAAGTTCTCTGTGTAGAAAGCTTTATTCACGTTCAGTAGCCTCCAAATTGCGGCTACAAGTTCTTTTTAAAACCCTAGGGCCGAATAAGGCCTACATGAAATAAAAGACAAGGGTTGAACATCTTCAGGCCCAAAACATCCTAAACTATTGACTAAAACTAATTAAAAGAAATCCATTAAATGAGTTAAATAGGCCTAAATGCCTACAACCATTAAAACATAAAATAGGCTCAAACGCCTATATCTAATGAAATAAAAAGTCCATACGAAACCACTAGGCTATGACGCCACCCTCTATAGCGTGTACCACATGGACTAAGGATGGTTCTTTTTCTTTTAAGCCCATCGTGAATGTTGGGGACTTGCTCGATAACTCGGCCCAAGTGGATTGCTCCAATCCTTGCATCGCTTTCTTGATCTTCTTAACTGTCGACCTTGAGATTGGCCCATCTAGAACTTGTAAAGGATCCTTAAGACTCAGTCCACCATCTTTAAGACTCGGTCCACCATCCTTAAGATTGGTCCACCATGGTGCCCATCATTCCCCCTCTCCTCAAAAGGATTCGACCTTGAATCATCACCCTTTCATGAATCGACTTCACCAATTCAGCCTTCTTGTGTCCATCCAAGCTACTCCTGTCATCAACAGGTAAATGCATCAAATCTAAAGCAGTAAGTGGATTAAAACCGTAAACAATTTCGAAGGAAGAATAAGAAGTAGTAGTATGCATAGTCCTATTATATGCAAACTCTATAAATGGCAAACAGTCCTCCTAAGTTTTTAAATTCTTTTGAATGACAGTGCATAAGAGTTGAGTTAGAGTCCTGTTGACTACTTTAGTCTGTCCGTCAGTTTGTGGATGACAAGTAGTGGAAAATAAAAGCTTAGTACCTAATTTTTCCCACAAAACCTTCCAAAAGTAGCTAAGGAACTTAACATCCCTATCAGAAACAATACTTCTAGGCACACCATGGAGTCGCACTATCTCCTTGAAAAACAAATCAGATATGTTTGTGGCATCATCTGTTTTATGGCATGGAATGAAATGTGTCATTTTACTAAATCTATCCACTACCACAAAAATAGAATCGCTACCCCCTTTTGTCTTAGGCAGCCCTAAAACAAAGTCTATAGATATGTCTACCCATGGCTCACTAGGAACGAGTAATGGCGTATACAACCTATGTGGTAAAACCTTAGATTTGGCCTTTTTACATGTGATGCACCTACCACATATTCGAGTGACATCTCTTCTCATCCTAGGCCAAAAGAAATGTTCATGTAAAATTTCTAAGGTTTTCCTGACACCAAAGTGCCCCATTAATCCTCCACCATGTGCCTCACGCACCAATAATTCACGCATTGAACAATTTGGCAAACACAATTTGCTTTCTTTAAACAAATAACCATCATGCTTGTAAAACTTACCAAATGTTGCTTGCTTTATCACACGCCATATACACATCAGAAAAATAAGTGTCATTGGCATATATATCTTTCACATATTCAAACCCAAGCATTTTAGCACTAATAGAAGTAAGAAGTGCATACCTCCGTGACAAAGCATCATTAACAATGTTCTCCTTACCTTACTTGTAACAGATGACATAAGGAAAGTTCTCAATATATTCCATCCATCTAACATGTCTCTTATTTAATTTACCTTGACCTTTGAGATGCTTTAATGATTCATGGTTGGTGTGGATCACAAACTCCTTAGGCCAAAGGTAATGCTGCCACGTCTCTAGAGCACGAACAAGTGCATAAAGTTCTTTGTCATAAGTGGGGTAATTCAAGGTCGCCCTACTTAGCTTCTCGCTGAAAAAGGCGATGGGTCGCCTATCCTGCATCAAAACGGCTCCAATTCCTATTCTTGAGGCATCACATTCAATCTCAAAAGTTTTGTTAAAATCAGGTAATGCAGACACAGGTGCAGAACATAATCTTTCTTTAATAATAGCAAATGCATTCACTTGTTCACTCCCCCAATGAAATCCAACATTCTTTTTAACTATTTCAGTGAGTGGTGCAGCAATGGTGCTAAAATCCTTAACAAAATGCCTAAAAAAACTAGCTAAACCATGAAAGCTTCTTACCTCAGTGATGCTTTTAGGCGTTGGCCACTCCTTGATAGCCTTGACTTTCTCTTTATTTACCTAAACACCTTTTGTACTAACAACATAACCAAGAAAAATAATTTTTTCCATACAAAAGGTACATATCTTAAAATTAGCATACAACTTTTCACATCTCAACACATCAAACACACATCTCAAATGCTCAATATGCTCATCTAAGTTCTTGCTGTAACACGACTACAAATTTTCCTAGGAATGCACGTAATACATGGTTCATTAATCTCATGAAAGTACTAGGCGCATTTGTAAGTCCAAAAGGCATAACCAACCATTCATAAAGTCCATATTTAGTCTTAAAAGCAATTTTCCATTCATCTCCCTCTTTCATTCTAATTTGATGGTATCCACTTTTAAGATCTATTTTACTGAAAATACATGAGCCATGCAATTCATCAAACATATCATCTAATCTAGGAATAGGATGACGATACTTTACCATAATATTGTTAACCGCTCTGCAATCAACGCACATCCTCCAAGTCCCATCCTTCTTTGGCACTAGTAGCACTGGTACTGCACATGGGCTCATGCTCTCTCTCACTGACCCTTTGCTTATCAAATCTTCAACATGCCTTTGAAGCTCCTTTGTCTCCTCCGGATTACTCCTATAGGCTGGTCGGTTTGGAATAACGGCTCTAGGTACGAAATCAATTTGATGTTTAATGCCTCTAATGAGCGATAACCCACTCGGCATCTCCTTTGGAAATACATCCTCGAACTCTTGCAACAAAGAAATAGCCATACTAGGAAGAGATTGGTTAGTTTCATCAAGATTAAAATAAGATTCTTTGTAAACAAGAAAAATCATAGGTTGATTTGCTAAGAAAGCCCTCTTAACCTCACTCTCCTTTGCATAAAAACTCATCTTTGTCTCTCCTTTTCTCTCTGCAGGTTCTCTTTCGTTTTTCTCTCGTGGCTCCACTCTCTTTTCTTTATTCTTAGCCTTACCTCTTCTCTTTTTTTCAATCTCACTTTTCAGCTTCAATTGGTCCTCGTATACCTGTTTTGGGGTTAAAAGAGCAAGCTTGATTGTTTTTCCATCCTTTACAAAGCTGTATCTATTCCTAAACCCATCATGAAGCACCATCCTATCATACTGCCAAAGCCTCCCCAACAAATTATGGCCAGCATGCATAGGAACTACATCACAAAGCACCTTATCACTATACCTCCTAATAGTAAAAGCCACCAAAACCTGTTTATTGACCTTGACCTCCCTACATTCATTCAACCACTGCAACTTATAAGGTCTAAGATGTTTTAGTAAAGGTAAGCTCAACTTTTCAACTAGGGTGGTACTAGCTACATTGGTGCAACTTCCCCCCATCTATAATCATACTACACACCTTGTTGTTTACATAACATCTAGTATGAAATAAGTTTTCTCTCTGCTGCTCCATATCATCTACCTTAATTTGGGTATTGAGAGCACGCTTGGTAACAAGCGACTCACTTTCTATGGGGTATTCCACTCCATTATCATCAGTAGCATTGACTAACTCAAGCATCTCATCACACGCATTCTCACTTTCAGTCATCACCTCCCCATTGTCACGCATAACCATCACCCGCTTGTTTGGACATTGAGAAGTGATATGCCCAAAACCAAAACATTTAAAATATTTAATATCTCTACTCCTTGAAGGTTGAAAATCTAACTTGGGTTTGTTCTTGCTAGTTCTCTCATCTTGTCTCTTAGGTGGTTCAGCTTTCCCTTTTGTTACAGCTCGATCATTTCTATCCCATTTTGGTCTTCAAGGAGTGCTAGAAACTGAAGTATACCTTGCTGCCCCTTTTCTCTTTAATTGCCTCTCCACCTTTATAGCCATGTGCACCATGTCTTCTATCTCTACATAATGCTGCAACTCAACTACATTGGCTATATCTATATTCAGACCACTTAAAAATTTGGCTATTGTGGCCTCCCGATCCTCCTATACATTAGCCTGAATCATAGCCACCTCCATCTCCTTATGGTAATCCTCTACACTCCTGGTCCCTTGTGTAAGGTTTTGTAATTTTTGGTAGAGGTCTCTATAGTAGTGGCTAGGCACAAATCTCTTCCTCATAAGAGTTTTCAACTCACCCCATGTTTCTACAAGTCTCTCATAATTCCTCCACCTAGTGGTCACCAATTGATCCCACCAAATAATTGCATAATCAGTGAACTCAATTACCTGCCAGCTTCACATTCTTCTTATCTGAATAGTTGTGACAATAAAAAATCAATTCTATTTTCTTCTCCCACTCGAAATAAGCTTCAGGGTCATTCCTACCTTGGAAAGATGGTATTTTCACTTTGATGCTCCCAAGGTTTCTATCCATCCCCATCTCGACCCCTTGGATTTCTCCTATGTTTTCCTCAGCCTCATCTTTTTCATTCTCATACTCATTTTCAATGATAGGCTCACGTCTCTTCCTATCTTGTCCCACCTTGCAGATTTCTAATCCCGACATCTTGTTAATGCATCCTATCCCTCATTTCTCCCATCACCAAATTCAACTGTTCAAACTGTTGTTGCATGGCCTGCAAAACAAAGAATGAGTTAGCCGCGTCCTTCTTAGGTGTTGAGTCACTCTTATGAGACATTGTTAATGCCCTGCAAAATAAGGAAATGATGTTAGTGGTAAAAAGAAAACCTGACACACTCTCTTACGTGTTTACGCTCAAATATTGTCACACTACTCGTGTTTCACTCTTTTGGGATTTTTCAATCCTAGTCTCACCTACTCTTGCCTTTTACCTCTCTTGTTTTCCCCTTCAAGTTCATGAAGAACTAGTTGAACTAAATCATGTTGCAACCTTGTATTATTCCAATCAGCAATAGATTCAAGAAACAAGAAGGAATAAAATGACACAGATCTCAAAGAATTGTAAGAGGAAACAAGAGCAATTAGGAATCAAGATGCAATTAGGAATCAAGATGATATTTTTGACCCCTTTGAAGCTAAGGATCAATCAATGCCAAATTTTCAGATTACAAAGTATATCAAATAGCCAAAAGCAAAATGTTTTTTTTTTTTTTTTGTACTATTTGTTTTATTTTTTTTTTATTTTTTTTTACCCTTGAATACGCTGTCTTTTTTTTTTTTATATATGTTTACAGCAACCAAGAAAGCTGTTTTTGTTTTTTTTTTATAGCAACCAAGAATGTTGCGGCGTAAGGGAAAGAAATAAAAAAATAAGAGAAAAAACTGAAGGAAAGAAAATTCAAAAAAGGCGGCTAGAGAAAAGACAAAAAGAAACAAAAAGAAAAGGATGAAGGAAAGAAACAAAAAGAAGAGAAAAAGCTGAAGGAAAGAAAAGTCAAAAAGCAAGAAACAAAAAGCAAAATGAAGTAGAAGAATAATAAAAGAAAGAAACATATGTAGCTAGGGCGTTGAATAAAAAGGAAAAAAGGCTGCGTAAGCGTGGAATAAAAGAAAACGGAGCAGCGACACAAAGCAGGAAAAAGAAAGAGAAAAAGAAGAAAAGGGTTGTGCGGTTGCGTCCTGGAGAAGACGTTGCAACTTTGAGAGTATATATATATATATAGATCACAAAAATGGGCAAGTGTTGTTACCATGAATTTAAATCATGGTCGCGAATACGAATTGATTGTAGTCAGAATATAATGGTATCGAGACATTCGTAATGAGAATCAAAAATCACAACTATGATTTTTTTTTTTTAAATACTAATAAATTTCTTAAAAGTTACTGATACATATTTTTACTACAATAATTTTCTTAAAATTTATAAATTTACTATTATTTTTTTTAATTTTTTAACCCCTAAAAAATTATTTTTTTATTAATAACACTTAAAAAGATATTTTATTATTTTATATGAATTTTTTTAAGTTAAAATAATAAAAAATACCATTTAATTTGAATAACATTATAACAAGTAGTATAAACAATAACAAAAAATGATTATAAGTATGAAAATCAATTTAGTGTGATTAGTTATGGAATAAAAAAAATTTAAAATTTTTGAGGCCATTAGGCCTTTTCGAGTTCGTATTAATCTGAATGCTACGCTAACTCATTTTAATTTGTTTTTTGGATTACTTTGTTTAAGTGTCTCTATTGTATATAAATCTTATAACAATAGAAATCATAAGAATTCTGCTAAAAGAAAAAAATTAAAAATTTGGAATGTTTTTTTTAAAACAACTATAACAGTCCTATAATAGCCGATACATAACGGTATCGATCGATACGGCTGTAAATTTTAATCACACCGATATATTAGTCAATACAGATAGTGGAGGGTCAAAAAATTGATATGTAATGACCGATACATAACGTAACGACCGTTATTTAAAATCATGATTGTGACCTAGTCTTCTACACTGGACCTCGTTGTAGGCTCGACCATGTGCCTACTTGTGTTATCTACATTTTACTTGTTAGATATTAATAAAAGATGTTTCAATCCCCTCTTACTAAGAGCTAGTTTGGATGAGCATTTTATTATGGAGAATAGATTGTGAATAATAGATTATAATAGAATTACTTATGCATAATAGATTCTGATTGTTTTGGATGAGAATATATTATAATGTCAAAATAACTTATTGAGTATTTAGTTAAAATTATTTAAAAGTAATTATAGAATATAAAAATTTATTTTACTCTTTATATTATTAGACAGTATTGAGTGATAAAATTAAATTTTATAATTACAAATATTAATGTTAGATAATTATATTATTTATCATAGTATGTTTATTATATAATATATTAGATAATGATGGCAAACAAATAGCATAATATATTATATATACTATTATATCTATATTAGTTCTACTGTACTACGCTATGGCGATGGAAACATGAGAAAAGTTTCAGCACGCAATTCAAAAAGCAGAAAACTGAAAATCTATAGAAAAGACATAAAAATGAATAGGGTATTTTTGTAATTATAATGAAAGTTGAGGGTAAGGGTTTCAGGATAAAATTACGGGCCAAGTGAACGCTGGTATTTTCAGCGCATTCCCAACGCTGGTTTGGGCTGGTTTCTCACGCCATCTCACCACACGAATTTCATACAAACAATTCCACCGCGAATTTTTTCTGATCAAACGGACGTTTGGACTGGGCAAACGGCCAGCCAAACGGCTTCTAACTTGTTGGCTTGGCTGTGAACATGTATGTCGCTTTAAAAGTGAACCTTCATGCCTATAACTTGATGGGCTTGCTTGTTTTGTACTTGTCAAGCACCACATGGATACTCTATCGTGCCTATATAGACTATGACACAATACCTCAACCAGCAAACGGACAATCCAATTTGGCCAATGTACCTGTGTTGGATACATCCGAGAACGGACATGCTCTGGACACAAGAAAAAGAGTGTTTGAAATTTTTTTTTTAAAATTTTGTACAGTACACATCTGGACACGTCGAGACACGCATAGAACATGGACACAAGAAAAAGAGTGTTTGAAATTTTTTTTTTAAAATTTTGTACAATACACATCTGGACACGTCGAGACACGCATAGAACATGCGCAGGGATCAAAATGTATTTTTATTTTTTTTTAAAATACATGAGGTCTCTTATAATATTTTTAAAGAGGGGTCACTTTTAGATTTTAAATTTAATGATTATATTGTTTATGACGACCGAGATTTCCCAAAGTGAGAGAACAAATTGTGAAAGAAAGGAAACCAAACCCTAACCGTGCAGCACCAGCAGTCGACCTCCATGGCTCCATCACCGTCAATCGCCGCTGTTGAAGTCCACCGCTACCTCTCCTTTGGTCATTGCGAACCCAAGTACGTCTCTAACTTCCACCCTTTTTGTTCTTTCTTTTTCTTTATAATTTCTTCTCCTCCTCTTAATTTTCTCTCATCCTTCTTCGATCATTCTGTTGCGACAATCCTAGCGACGACCGACCCTACTACTATCGTCAAACTCCTTCGACGTCCGTCTATCTGTCCTCTGGTCATCACAAACACATGGAACTCTTCTGCACTATTTTTTTTCAAATTTCTTCTTACTCTTCCTATTTATCTCTCATCTTTCTTCCATCTATTTTGTTATTTTCTATTGGATATATAAGAATGAATATTTATAGAAGCTTGTTGATTCACCTCTTTCTTTTCTCTATTCCTTCACCTCTATTTTCTCAATATTTTATGTGAATCAATTGCACTGATTCACTGCAATTCAAATCACTTAGAGCATTTTTTTTTTTAAGCTTGTTGATTCACTCCAATTGAGTCATTGGAATTCTTGCCATTTTTGGCCAATTGGAACTGGAAGCTTTTTGATTCACTGAATTCTTGGCCTGCTTCCTATGAGTCTCCTTCCTACTTTGCTAATTTTTTTTCAAAAAAAGAATTGTAAATTTGTTGATTCACTGAAAATATGGGCCTCTTTCCTATTTTTTGAAGCTTTTTGATTCATTGAATGCTTTATTACACTGTGGATATGTGATTTGTTTGTATTGTTTAATTTTTTTACATCATTGAAAAATATTATTATATGTCATATATTTGAACATTATCAAAAATGTCATCTACGGGTGCTAGTACTGCACAAACACCATCAAATCAAGATGAAGACATTAACAAGCTTTTGTGGAGGTATGTCACAAATTTTGACAAGCTAAGTGATGGTGGTGAGAATATTTCTTAGCAATGCAATTTTTGTAACCAAGTTAAGAAGAGTTCTTACACAAGGGTTAGGGATTGGAGCATGCGCAAAAGTCACAACAACAAATATTTCGAGATCCAAAAGTTAGAGGATGAAGTGAAGTTAAGACAATCAAGTAATGCATTAAAGAAAGTACCTTTACCCACTTAAACTTTTCCATTGGGCGGTACAATTGCTTTTCCTACTGACTCGAAGAAAAGAAAGACATTTTCAAGTGGGAGTGGAAGCAGAAATCCCATGGAGAAGGCATTTAATATGGCAGCTCATGAGCAATTACATTTTAAAATTGTTAGGATGCTTTATTCGGCGGGTTTGACATTTCACCTAGCAAGGAACTTGTATTATGTGTCTTCTTACACATTTGCCTCTAATAATCCAATTACGGTTTATTTGCCTCCGAGGTATAATTTGTTGAGGACTATCTTACTTCAAAGAGAGAAGGCAAATATAGAAAGATTGTTGCAACCTATTAGAGGCATATGGAAGGAAAATGGGTAAGAATGGTAAGCGATGGGTGGAGAGACTCTCAAAAGAGGCCTCTTATTAATTTCATGGCTATTACAAAAGGTGTGCCTATGTTTCTAAAAGTTGCCGATTGTTTGGTGGAGACAAAAGGCAAGTACTTCATCTCTAACTTGATAAGAGAGGTGATTAATGAAGTTGGGTATGAAAATGTGATTCAAATAATCACATAAAATGCTCCAAATTGCAAAGGTGCAGAGTAAATAATTGAATCACAATTTTCAAACATTATTTATGTAATAACCTCAAATTTTTTTTTTTTTTTTGTATAAAATTTTGTGGTTATTATTATTATTATTATTTATTATTGTCATTATTAATATTATTATTATTACATGGGTGTTATGTATATGTGACATGTATATATGTGTGGGATATTATAAATATGTATATGTGTAGAATGATGTATGTACATATGTATGTGGATATGTATATGTATATATATAAAACAGTGCACCGTGTGTGTGTGTGTGTGGTGTCGGTGGAGTGTGTGTGTCTAGTATGTGTGTGATGAGTGATATATATATATAGGTGTATATAGGGCAGCTTTGCATTAAATGCAAAGCTGCATTGGGGGAAAAGCAGGGTGGCTGAGCAGGGGGAGAGAAGTCAAGGAAAGGGGCTGGTGGTGAGAGACGTGAGGGAGTTGGTGAGTTGTGTATATGTGTTGGTCTCGGTTGGGAGAAGAGAAGGAAAAGAGAAACAGAAAGCGAGAGAGAGAGAAAGAGAGTTCTGGAAGGGAGTCTTGGAGCTTGATTCAGACTTGGAACCAAAGGGTGAAAGAGGTGCACGGCTAGAGAGAGAAACCCAACAGAAAAACCGTAAGTGACCCATTTTTGTTTTAAATTTTTTAAAAGCATGATAATTGATTTGGTGTATATGATCTTAAAGAGCATGTTATAGGGAAAATAATGCAAAAAGAATGAGATAAAACGGTCGAGAAACTAGGGAGAAAACTCGAGTTGCAGGTTTCGGTTATGGGAGTTGGGCCTTGACATTTTATGTGTAGAACTCGGTTTAAATGATAGGGAACGAACCCTAGGAGGTGCAGAAACCCATTGGGATTAAAATGGAGGTTGAACCGTGATCGAAGAGTCACGAAAATGGAAGAATAGGGTCGGCCGGAGTGTTGACCGGAACCTTTGAGCCCTATTTCGTGAAGATCTAGTGGATTAGATCCAAAACCGACCTTGGATATAGAACCTACGTGAAAAAACCGAAGAGAACCACGTTTTAAAAACATAAAAATTCCACCGAAAAAATGTCGCCGGCGCCGGAGAAGGAGCCGGAACCCTACCGGAGGCTCACCGAGAAAACGGGGAAGAAGGGGCATTGTTCGGGTCCGGGTCGGGTCGGGTCCGGGTTCAGATCGGGCCAAGGGCAACCTGCCCCTACCACGTGTCGTCCTGTGCTTTTAAATTAAAATGGGAATGCGACTGTTTGGCTACGGGTGTAATAAATTGAAAAAAATTAAATTGGAACAGGAACAGGGATATCCTATCCCTGTTCTGGACTAAACTCTGTTTGAGTAACAGAATTGAGAATAGGAGAAAAATTAAAAAATTACAAATTGACCCTTGGACTTTTTGGAAATCAAACTTGATCCCAGAACTTTTGAAAATTCCACTTTGACCCCTGAACTTTAGGAAAATTATAATCTGACCCACCAGAATAAAATATTAATAAAATATATAATTAAATTAATTAATTAAATTAATTTAATTAATTAAATATTCTAAAATAATCCGGAGTCCAAATAGGGACAAGTCATTAGTGTATTTTGACTATCTCGACCATTCTGAGACCAATGGTGAGGTCCGTTTTACGAGACGGGGTCCCAAAAAATAAAAGACCCGTAGTAACCTTTAAAATTACCAAAATGCCCCTGAATTGAAGTACAGTCAAACGAACTCCGAATTGAGTAAACAAATAGTGAAACTTTATTATCTCGAACATTCCGGACTCAACCGTGGAGTCCGATTTGTGAAAAGAGGTCACGAAATGTAAGGACCCATGAAAAGTGCAAAATGACTGTTTTGCCCTTTTGAACCCAGATGTCCGAATTGAGTTCTACGAAAACCTAAACTTATTTTCTTCGACGTCCTAGACTCAATGGCAGAGTTTAATTTAGCAGAATAGAAACCTATGAATTAAAGACATAAAATTTGATGAATAGCATAAATTCAAATGACAATAGACTGAGTTGTAATTTATGCTTTTAGGGACACTGACAGGACAGGAGCGGGCGATCTGACCTCCTGCATTTTCATTGACCAGTTCAGTTACGTATCGTGCACGATCTTCTAGGGTTGAGACCAACCCATCAGGTATGGTGTTTTGCTAATGTTAGAAATGAAGTTAAGTTAGGAATATTTTGTGAATGACTTGAATGATTTATGTGTTATTTGGAATGTGTTTACTTGATAATTTGTAGTTGGTTGTTTACATGTTTATGTGTTACTTGCGTTCTTTGAGAGTTTAGTAAAGTGAAGAACATGAACTATGATATATGAATACATGAGATATGCATACATATGGAACTGACTGATGGTTTATATGTTATTGTTCGAGCATGCTACATTATTGAAAACCATGTTCATTGAGAATACATTAGCATATTGGCATATGGTGAATCCTTGAGAACATGGCGTGAGTTGAGCACGTGGTGCTATGCATTATGAGGGTGTAGATCCTGTGGTGAAAAACCCAAAATTGGCCATTGTATTGGTAGTCCGTGCCATCGGGGAGTACCCGTAAACGAGAATGGGTGTGGCATAGAGTTGTGCATGGGTGCGTCATGCATACCACTCATATATTACTGTGATGCTCTGAATGACATTTAGATATAAATGTACACTTTGCACATGCCACGCCTTAGCTTTATTTCTTGCATTAGCATTTCATCATACCAGCAGTTGAGCTGACCCATTCGTGGGCAATATTTTTCAGATGAGGATACTCCAGCCACTTGAGACTCAATGATACCCTGATAGGATGAAGTACTTGGCATGTTTTTGGTCCGTGGGACTTATGTTTTGTATTGTAAGGGCTTAAGCCCGAATGACCTATGAACAATGTAGTTGTGAAATGTACTTTATGTTATTTTATGTATTGATGGGAATGGATGCATGTTTAGTGGATTTATTTACATTTGTCCTTCTATTTATTTTATTTTCTGTCTCGTCAGTCGCGCCTCGGGTTTGCAGAAATTCGGGGTGTGACAATTTAGACACCATGTGTGGTTCACACCCTTAACCTTGTATTGAAGAACATTTGTGCACCCACCGACGATATGCGCTACTAATAATATTTTTACAGTTTTCGCACCTATAATTTTTACATTCAATTAATTTTTATTTCACCAGGTTCAAACCTGTGTTATCAATAATATAATACAACTGCATTCCAAACAATAGAGAATTGAAATTCGGGCCATAAATATGACACAATTTAATTATAAAATAATTTTGAGTACAATTAAGTAGTAATTTAAAAAGTGTTCCAACTATACACATTAATGTCCAAAAAAAAAAAGATGAAAAAGTTGTCAGCCCCAACTCGGTGCACCTCCATGCTAACACAAGAATCCAATAATCTAAAAAAGAAATTCAAAATTAGATGTGAGTAAAAAAATATTAAGAAAAATGATTAAATTACATATTTTTTTTGTATAAGTCGCAAACCGGGCATTCGAACTATGTTCCATAAGTTTGAGCTTGTGAGGTGTGTGAGCTGGTTTGGTAGGTGGTTTGATCATTTCTAAGAATTTTGGGCGGTCAAAGGCCCAAAAGGGGCCGTTTTTGACACTTAAGTCCCTTTATTTTGCATAAGTTGCAAATCGGGCATTCGAATAATGTTTCATAAGTTTGAGCACATGTATTTTATTAGTCGTGAGGTGTGTGAGCTAGTTTGGTAGTAGTTTAACCATTTTCAAACATTTTGGGCGGTCAAAGGCCCAAAATAGGCCATTTCGGCACTTAAGTCCCTTTATTTCGTATAAGTTGCAAACTGGGCATCCGAATTGTGTTTTGTAAGTTTGAACATGTGTATGTTATTAGTCGTGAGGTGTGTGAACTTGTTTGGTGATAGTTTGACCATTTCTGGGCATTTTGGGTGGTCAAAGGCCAAAAAGGGGCCATTTTCGACACTTAAATTCCTTTTTTTTTTTTTTTTTTTTTGCATAAGTTACAAACTGGGCATCCAAATTGTGTTCCATAATTTTGAGCACGTATATTTTATTAGTTGTGAGGTGAGTGAGCTATTTTGGTGGTGGTTTGGTTATTTTTGGGCCATTTTGGGCAGTCAAAGGCCCAAAACGGGATATACAAAATTTACTAGTTCTAACAAATGATGCGGCTTTTAAACTTACCAAGATCAAGAAGTGTTTCCTTGCTGCCATAGTAGTGTTTTCACAATGTCCTCAAGATGAGACAACCTCTGCTCCAACTCAGTGTTACGACGCTCTAATGCCTCGACCCTCTTTGTGGCTGCTTGGACTCTCGTGTCGCTATCCAGATAAGATAATGTCAGTGTCGGTCGGGCACCGGGCTCAGACCCATCCACGCCTCCGACCTAAAACGACATCAAATATCTGGTCATCAATCATTAGTCATCGGGGTTTCTTCCTCAAGGGTCAGTTGTGTATGCCTATTGAGCATCTCCTCTTACAAAATGATAAATGTTATGTTATATATATTACAAATATTTATAAAATTTAAATGTAGTAATAGTGGTATGTATACGATAAAAAATTATGTATAACCGCTGTGACTCTGAGTCCACCCAACCCTTCTTTGGGCTGAAGTACGTCTTGTGCCAAAGATCAATGAGGCTGGGCAATACACTGGTATCCGGGTCATGTTGCAACAATAATAACACTATTAAGCTAAGATTTTGAATTGTTATATTTCTAATATTAAAAAATAGACAAACTTATAATTATCATATCGTTTATGTGGTATACAAATGAATGTGAACCACCAAAGTGGTTCACCTTCTACTTGTTCATACTTTCCATATTTCTTGTACTAACCACTTGTACATTAAACTCAACAATGGTAATATATATAAAATATTAATTTTTCAATTTGATTACCTTGAATTCTTCTGTGTCCTACTGGTCACATAAGATAACCCAGTCTTCTCAGGACACCCCTCTATAAGGCTTGTTGCGGGGTTTTTGCTCGCATCTACCTCCTTCCTCAAATGCACAAGCAGTTTATAACGCTAATCCCTGAAGCAAACGCCTAGGTCGCAAGTAGCCGTCCACTACCTTCTGCATGTGCAGTAAATGCAGTTCAATATCAAATTTCTCCTATAAAATCATTTCACATTAAGATTGGAGAAGAGATTCATTACTAAGTGCTATAACTCCTTCCTTATGCCTAACTCTCACAAGTCCATCCGAGCTTTAATAGTATCCTTCATCTTCCTTTTAATGTTCATTAAGGTTCCGAACACATTATCACATATATTCTTCTCAATGTGCACAACATCCAAATTGTTCCTCAACTTCAACGTCTACTAATACGAAAAATAAAAGAAATATACTCTTCTTCGTCCAATTATACTTCATTTTAGTACACTTCCTCTTCTTGGCACCTAGTATCTTCCCAAACCTCACTAGTTGGATGTTGGCCAATTACATCACCAAGTCCTCCCCAATCAACTCACGAGGTGCCTACCTGCTCTTAGGTTTTCCATCAAACAAATGCTTTTGGCTGGTTCACCATACATGTGATAGTGGTAGAAAATGCCGAGGCATATATAGCATATCTTCTTTTTATTGGACAAATGTAGCGAAGACGCATCCTTTTTACATACCGGACATGCTAAATACCCCTTCGTGCTCCACCCAAACAAGTTGGCATACGTGGAAAAGTTATTTATGGTCCACTACAATGCTGTATGCAATCAAAATGTCTCATTCCGAGATACATCGTACGCCTCCACTCCAACCTCCTACAATTCTTTCAACTCATCCACTAACAGTTGCAAATTAACATCAATTTCATTTCCAAGAAACTTTGGCCCAGGACTAAGCAATGACATGAAGATAAACGGTTCTTTCATATATCTCCACGGTGGCAAGTTATAGGGTACAAGCATCACTAACCATATATCGTAGGCATTACTTATGTCACTGAATGGATTGAAACCATCACTAACCAACCCGAGGTGTACATTACGCAGCTCATTGGCAAACCAATCGTGATTTCAATCAAATTCACCCCAAGCTTAAGAATCTGTCGGATGCCTATATACATTTTCCTCACCAACAAGATTCTCGTTATGCCAACGCATCTCTTCAGCGATTTTTTGAGACATGTATAACCTCTTTAGCCTCAATTTTTATAGAAAATATATTAACACCTTGTGTAGAATTTTCTTGCTCATTCCTTCATTCACCTTGTACCAGGGTTCATAGCACATCGTACACTCAACACACCATTTAGCCTCATTTCAAAATAACATACAATCATTCTTACAAGCATAAATAGGGATATATCCAATGCCCAACTCCCTATACTATCTTTTCGCCTCATAAAGAAATTTCAGAAGGGTCTCTCCTGCAGGTAGTGCTGATTTAAACAATTCAATGGCTATATTGAAGGACTTTCTTGTCCAATGGTTGATGGTCTTAATATAAAAGAGTTTGAAAAGAAAATCAAGTGTCAAAAACTTCTCACAACTCGAATATAATGGCTGTCTTGCTTCCTTCAACAAGGGATCCAAAAATATTTTTGATTCTTCAATATTACTTATAAGACCTGGACCGCGACTTGTAGTCACACCCCTTGCATGTTCACCAGCATTTCTTGCAGTCCATCGTAATCAAATCTGACATTTTCACCCAAGTCATCGTCCTTGTCATCATCTTCATCCTCACTCACCACTCGTACTTCACGTTGTTCCCCATTTAATTCCTAACACCTATAGTGGTCTTATCCATGCCATACTCGAGTAGGTGCACTCTAGCTTCTTTTATGTGCATATAATCCCTATTATTGCACCTCCTATATGAACATCTTAGCCTATTGCTCCCATCCGCATATGCGTAAGCAAACTCAATGAAATCCTTAATCCTTTTCATGTATCTGACCAAATGCCTACCTTTCAAGTCCATCTAACTCTTATCCATTTTCATCTACCTAACACAAATCAAACACGTTACTCATTATAAATATGAAACATGAATCCTAACTTTCCTATAAAGGGTAAGGTGGTTCTATCTCATTCAGAAATGCACAATTTACACTGCAATCAGCAACTAGTAACTTAAATGCTCGATTTCACTTAGAGAAAATTTTGGCAGCATATCCCCACAGGTCTCCAAGTACACAAGATAGATGTTACCATGCCTAAATATGCACCTAGAGGACAATAGGAAACCGTGCTAAAATTTTCATCCATTAGAATCAAGCATTCGCTATTGCCTGCAATGTAGATTTTTGCATTCCCAAACTGTCCTATTCTGGACAATTCAAGAAAAAATTTTCATACATATGAGCCCAATCGCTCTTAATTAAGTGATAAGATTCACGAGTGCTGAAAACGACTCCTAATCGGTGCAAAATTGCAAGTGCACAGTATCGTAGTTCTATAGTAAAGTGATGAGAAGAGTATCGTCCTTAGGGATTGGCAACTTACTTTTGACAAATACCGAAATTATGCTAATCTTGACCTTATCTAGAAAAATCACTAAGATTTTTGTAATTGCAATTTAAAATAAAATCAATTTAAAGAAAAATACTTAAAGGAAAAGAGAGATGTTGTTCGAAAATCAAATTAATGGGAGAGAAAAATTCTAGGAAATCGATTTCATTCAATCCCTTACTATGCTTTACTCATCTAACTAATTGAATTTAATTCTCTATGTTTGTTAGCAAATCTCCAATTCATCCAAAAGCCTCTTTCGACAATCAATTAGAAACTATTCTTGTTCATTATTTTACACAAGAGTATGCGAATTAATAAAACAAGAATGTAATAAGACCAATGATTTTTAATACTACATAGGTTCATATAAGTCTTTCGATCTCTATATTTACCTATGCTAAAATATCGAAGATCTATCCTATAATTCCCTCTTTCGATAGTAAATCACAGGATTAAAATCAT
>CM018050.1:8811728-8821728 GCA_008638375.1 Nyssa sinensis
TTTACGGGTACTCCCCGATGGCTACGGAGTACCAATGCAATGGCCAATTTTGGGTTTTTCACCACAGGATCTACATCCTCATAATGCAAAGCACCATGTGCTTAACCACGCCATGTTCTCAAAGGATTCATCATATGCCAATATGCCAATGCAATCTCAATGAAACATGGTTTCCACAATATAGCATGCTCGAAACAATAATACATAAATCACCAGCCGATTCCACATACAAGTATATCTCATATAATCAACTTAAAACACATGTCATGATTCACATTCATCATTCACTAAATTTCCATAAGGTACAAGTAACATATAAGCATATGTGCAACCAACTCTAAATCATAAAGTAAACACCTTCCACATAAGCACATAAGTCATTCCAGTCATTCACAAAATATTCCTAACTTAACTTTATTTCTAACATTAGCAAAACACCATACCTGATGGGTCAGTCACAACCCAAGAAGAACGTGCACGATATGTAACTGAACTGGTCAATGAAAATGCAAGAGATCAGATCTCCCTCTCCTGTCCTGTAAGTGTCCCTAAAAACATAAATTCCAACTCAGTCTATTGTCATTTAAATTTATTCTATTCATCAAATTTTATGTCTTTAATTCATAGGTTTCTCTTCTGCTAAATTAGACTCTACTATTGAGTCCAGAACATGGAAGAAAATAAGTTTAGGTTCTCGTAGAACTCAATTCGGACACCGGGGTTCAAAAGGGCAAAACAGTCATTTTGCACTTTACACGTGTCCTTACATTTTGTGACCTCTTTTCACAAATCGAACTCCACGGTTGAGTCCGGAATGTTCGAGATAATAAAGTTTCACTATTTGTTTACCTAATTCGGAGTTCGTTTGACTGTACTTTAATTCAGGGGCATTTTGGTAATTTTAAAGGTTTCTACGGGTCTTTTATTTTTTGGGACCCCGTCTCGTAAAATGGACCTCACCATTGGTCTCAGAATGATCGAGATAGTCAAAATACACTAATGACTTGTCCCATTTGGACTCCGGGATATTTTTGAATATTTAATTAATTTAATTAATTAATTAATTTAATTAATAATTTATTAATATTTTATTCATGGGGGGTCAAACATAATTAATCAAAGTCCTGGGGTTCAAATCAGATTTCTTAAAGTTCTGGGTTAAGGTTCAATTTTTAAAAGGTTCAAGGTCAAAATTGTAATTAATCAAAATTTACTATTCCCAATTCGGTTACCCAAACAGGGACTTATCCAGAACAGGGATAGGATATCCCTGTTCATATTTCAATTTAAATTTTTGATTTCTTAAGTCTGTAACCAAACAGACCCGATCCCTTTTTAATTTAAAACACCAGCGCGACACGTGGCAAGGGCGGTCCAGCCCCGCCCGAACCGGACCCGGAACCCGACCCAGTCACCCCCTTCTTCCCCGACTTTCCGGCGAAGTAGCAGTAGGGTTCCGGCGCCTTCTCCGGCGCAGGCGACCGATCTCCGGCGAGTTTTTCAAGTTTTAAAAATGTGATTCTCTCCCCCTTTTCATGTAGATCTCATCCTCAACCTCTATTTCCCTCAAAACCTTCCCCATCTTCTTGAAATAGAGGGTCAAACCCTCGGTCAACTCTCTGGCCAACTCATTTTTCTCCATTTTCCTTCGCTGGTTTTGGTTGATTCCAACTCCAAATGATTTCTACACTTTAGGGGGTTACTTTCCTATCACCCACATCTAATTTAACACATGAAATATCAACCCAATCCCCCATGGCCGTAGCTTGTGACCCACTTCTCTCTCTCATCTCTCAACTATTTCGGTTGGTTTCTTTTGCATTCTTTTCCATTTTCCACATGCTATAAGACTCAAGAATTTAAATCTAATTAATATATCACAAAACAGATCATGTATGAGTGAGATTTGCTAGAGAGAGAAAGTAAATGGGTTGAGGTGTTTACCTCAACAATGGTGTCTCCTCTTTGCCTTGTCTCTGCTTCTTAGCCTCTATTTCCCCTTCTTATCTCCTCTGCCTTTCTTTCTCTTTTTTTTTTTCTCCAACCGACACACACAATTACATATATAAAGTCCACTCTCTCTCTCCCTATCATTTCTCTCTCTCTCTCCCTAAGACTAAACCTAACCTCACTGCTCAGAATTGCCCCTCCCATGCTTTGAATTCTCCTTCCACACTCCACCAGCCACTGCCTGCCACACCACTCCCCTATTGAGTGTGTAACACTCAACACATGCACACACACTCACACACAGCCGTGTACAACACACACCCACACACCTGTTATATATATATATACATATATATATTTACACATTTAAATACACACACTCACATGTATACACATATACACACTAAACAATTTAAATTATATATATATATACATACATCCATGTATATATTATACACATTACATACTTACATTCATCCATAATAATAATAATAATAATATTAACAAAGAAAAATAAATAAAAAAAAATTCCATGTCATAACATCCTTCCCTCCTTACAAAAATTTCGTCCCGAAATTTAAAATAACATAAAACAAAAGAAAATACATCATTGATCAAACAACTCAGGGTACCTAACTCGAACCTCGGCCTCACGCTCCCAAGTAGCCTCCTCAACCCCATGGTGGTTCCAACGAACCTTGACCAAAGGGATGGTCCTGCCTCGCAAAACCTGGTCCCTCGAGTCCAATATCTCTACGGGTCTCTGGTCATAGGAAGTGTCCTCCTCTAACTGAAGATCTACCCAGTCAAGTACATGTGAGGGGTCAGGATGGTACTTCCTCAACATGGATTCATGGAAGACGTCGTGAACTCCAGATAGCTGTGGTGGTAAGGCCAGCTTATAAGCCACCTCACCAACCCTCCCAAGAATCTCAAAGGGGCCTATAAATCGTGGCGACAGCTTCCCACTGCGCCCAAATCTCCTCAAACCTCGTCTGGGAGATACCTTGAGGAACACATGGTCCCCCACCTCAAATGCCAAGGGTCGCCGCCTCCTATCTGCATAACTCCTCTGGCGACTCTAGGCTGTCAGCAATCGCTGCCTGATCACCTGTATCTTGTCCGTGGTCTTACGAACAATATCAGGTCCTAAGGCAGCTGTCTCTCCCACCTCAGTCCAACTTACCGGGGAACAGCACGGCCTACCATACAGTGCCTCAAATGGTGCCATCTCAATACTGGACTGGTAGTTGTTGTTGTAGGCAAACTCGACCAAGGCAAGGTGGTCCTCCCAGCTACCTCTAAAATCCATGACACAGGCCCGGAGCATATCCTCTAAGATCTGAATAGTGCGCTCTGACTGGCCATCCGTCTGTGGGTGGAAGGCAGTACTAAACTGCAGCTGGGTCCCTAAGGCTGTCTGGAAGCTCTGCCAGAACCGTGCAGTGAAACGTGGGTCCCTGTCAAAAACTATGGATACCGGAACCCCATGTAGTCGCACTATCTCTCGAATGTACAACCTACTGAGGGCGTCTGATGAGTCAGTCACTCTGATCAGTAAGAAATGGGCGGACTTCGTCAGCCTGTCCATAATAACCCAAATCGCATCATGGCCCCTAGGTGACTTCGGAAGACCCATCACGAAATCCATGGTAACATGCTCCCACTTCCACTCGGCTACCGGTAATGGCTGTAACAAACCTCCAGGCCTCTGGTGCTCAGCCTTCACCTGCTGGCACGTGAGACACCTAGCCACAAACTGTGCTACATCTGCCTTCATCCCAGTCCACCAATACTGACGGCGCAGATCATGATACATCTTGGTGCCCCCTAGGTGCACCGCTAAGCGTGAATGGTGGAAATCCCTAAGGACATCAATCCTAAGAGACTCGGGAACGAAGACTCTACCCCTGTATCTCAAACCAAGGTCAGAATGGACTGTCCATCCCTCAAATCCCTCAGGGCTAGCAATCCGTGCCCTAATCTGCTCGGCCTCAGTATCCAGCAACTGCGCCTCTATAACTCTGGTCAGAAGGGTAGGCTGTACACACAAGCTGAATAGGGTGGCGTGTCCCTCAAACTCGGTAAGCTCTAAGTCAAACTCCCCAATAGCTCCCATCATCTCCCACTCTCTGATGGCTAGGCTGGCTAAGGTGCTCCTCGGCCTCCGACTGAGTGCATCAGCTACGACGTTGGCCTTCCCAGGATGGTACTGAAGGTCAAAGTCGTAATCCTCTAGATACTCCATCCATCTCCTCTGTCGAAGGTTCAGATCCTTTTGTGTAAAGATATACCTGAGGCTCTTGTGGTCCGAGAACACCTCAAATCTCACCTCATATAAATAGTGTCGCCAGCTCTTAAGAGCAAAGATGACGGCAGCCAACTCTAAATCGTGGGTGGGGTAGTTCTTCTCATGGCTCTTCAACTGGCGAGAACCATAAGCTACTACCCGGCCTTCCTGCATCAATACACAACCCAATCCCTCTCGGGAAGCATCACAGTACACTGTATAACCCAGGCCTCCCTTGGGGATAATCAGGACGGGAGCTGAAGTCAATCTCCTCTTCAGCTCCTGAAATGACTGCTCACAGTCGTCGATCCACTGAAACCTGACGCCCTTGCGCGTCAGCCGGGTCATCGGTGCGGCAAGGCGAGAAAATCCCTCCACAAAATGGCGGTAGTACCCTGCTAACCCCAAGAAATTCCGTATCTCAAATACATTCCTCGGCCTCTCCCAGCTCATAACAGAGTCAACCTTAGAAGGGTCAACAGATACTCCACTCCCAGATACAACATGGCCCAAGAACTGTACCTCCTGAAGCCAGAACTCGCACTTGGAGAGCTTGGCAAATAGCCTATGCTGTCTCAAGATCTGTAACACAGTCCGTAGGTGGAAAGCATGCTCATCCTCAGAAGGTGAGTAAATCAAAATATCGTCTACAAACACCACCACGAACTGATCTATGTACTGGCCAAAGACACGGTGCATCAAGTCCATGAATGCCGCTGGGGCATTCGTCACACCAAATGGCATCACCACGAACTCAAAGTGACCATAGCGAGTGCGGAAGGCTGTCTTCGCTATGTCCTCCTCTCGCACTCTTAACTGATGATACCCAGATCGAAGATCAATCTTCGAGAAGCATCTCGAACCTCTCAACTGATCAAACAAGTCATCGATCCTGGGTAATGGGTACTTGTTCTTAATAGTCACCCGGTTCAGCCTCCGGTAGTCCACACATAACCGCAACGTCCCGTCCTTCTTCTTCGCAAAGAGTGCTAAGGCACCCCAAGGAGAAGTGCTAGGACTGATGAACCCCTTACCCTGAAGGTCAGTCAGCTGCTCCCTCAGCTCTCTCAACTCTGCTGGAGCCATGCGGTATGGTGGGATAGATATGGGTACGGTACCGGGGATAAGCTCAATGGTAAACTCTACCTCCCGCCTCGGTGGCAAACTAGTCAAGCTGTCAGGAAAAACATCAGGAAACTCGTCTACCACCTGTGGTAACACAACCCCTGTAGCCTCACTATCCCCTGTAATCATACTAGCCAACATATAGCTATGGGCTCCCCAACTCCTAGTGTCGTACAAGGGTGGTACCAGGAAGTCTCCACGATCCCCCGTGAAATAAAAACAATCCCCCTCAGGGGTGCACACCGTAACTCTCCCTCTGAAACAATCAATACTAGCCCGAAAAGTAAACAGCCAATCCATACCCAAGATAATGTCGAAGCTAGTCATATCAAGCACAATAAAATCAAAACAGAGAGTACGGTCAGCTATCTCAAGTGAACAACCCCTACAGATCCTGGTCAATGTCACACTACCCCCAACAGGGGTATCAACACGTAGCGGTGGATCCATCCGATCTATAGTCAATCCCAATGACATGGCCAATGCAGTGGATATAAAAGAATGCGATGCACCAGAGTCTATCAACACGCTAGCCCATGAACTGAACATAAGAAAGGTACCTCGCACCACTGATGGCCCAGCAGTAGAAGCCTCTGGGTAGCGACCGCGTACACTCTGCCCTGTACGGTCAAACCCTGTCTGCCTCCCCCTCTCTGCCCCTGCTGTCCTCCCCCTCTCGGGGCTGGGGCTCTAACACTCAAGGCTGAGGATGCTGGCTGATAGTAAGGTGCTGGGGGTCTATAGCCTGACTGCGTCTGGGGTAAAGGCACCTGGGTGGGCTGGAAATAGTGGGACCTCGGTGCGCTCTGGGAAGTCTGCCCCTGAGGACAGTGGGCCTTGATATGGCCCGGCTGATGACAAGTATAGCACACTGGTGTGGCCCTCCAGGCCTGACTCTGAGACTGGGATGGAAGTGGTAGCTGGCTCGGTCCTGTCCCCGATCCCTGACTAGGATCTCTTTGTGGGCAATCAGCCATCCTGTGGCTAGGCTGTCCACACTGGTAACAAGTAATGGTCATCGGTGGTGCCCCTCCTCGAGGAGTGATGGACATAGTAGGCTGGGAAGCTAAAAACTGCGCAGGCCTCTAGGATGTCGATGGAGAAGAGGTACTACCCCGGAACCTCTTCACCGGCCTCCTACCAGAGTGAGCTGGGACGGTCACAGTAGGCTGAGCTGGTGTAAGTGCTAGTACTGTGGCTGGCCTGGTCTGAGTCCGGGACTCCCTGATCCCTCTGAGAGCTGCCAACTCCCTCTCTACCCTCGTGGCCCTGATCACAGCCTCCTCGTAAGTGTCAATGATGTGACCCGCCAGTCTATCCCTGATAGAGGTCTTCAGCCCCTCTAGAAAATGATGAACTCTCAGCTCCTCCACCCCAATAATGTGCGGGGCAAACCTGCCCAATGCGGTAAACTGGGACTCATACTGCGTCACGGTCATGTCCCTCTGGAGTAGGGTCTCAAACTCTCTCCTGAATCCGACCCTAGCAGTCGCTGGGAAGTAGTGGTCATTGAACATGGCCACAAATGCATCCCATCCCTCTCCGAATCTGCTAATCCCCCCTGCAGATACCTTCCACCACTGGCTCGCTAATCCAGTGAACTGGAAGGTGGCACATCGGATCCTCAAATGTGGCTCGACTATCCCCAGTGAGTCCAGGATCCTCACAATCTGGTCCAGCCACTCCTCGGCTGCCAAAGGATCAGGCTGTCCTGCAAATGACGGCGGCCTCATCCGCTGAAACGCCTTCATGACGAAGGTGTCTCTGGTCTCTTCACCTGTCACTCTGACCTCAACATCGGCAGCCCTGGCCTCGGCATCAGCAGCCCTGGCCTTGGCATCAGTGGTCCTGGCCTCCTGCATAGCATGGAAGCACTCCTGTATAATGGTCGCCAAATCTCTGGCGCCAATAGTCTGCCCCACCTCCTTCCACAGGGGCTGGAGCAATACCCTCCTCAGCTGCACTATGCTCAGGTGCGGCAGCTGGGGCAACAACCTCCTCAACTACATCTGGAACAGGGGCAGCATCTCTAGATCTGCCACGACGAGGCTGGGTAGCACCTCTAGGTGTACCTCTACCCCTGCCCCGTCTGGGTGGTCTGCCTCTCGTAGGAGCTCGTCTAGGAGGCATATCTACAAATCCAAGAGAAAAATTCAATATCACCTTTTCACATAATTACAATGAGGCGTGCATCAAGACACATAATCACGTAGCACATAAAATCCTATCACATGCTGCTAACAGTTCACACTAAGTCTCATTCTTTTCTCTAGGGTCTCATGGTGTTAAACAACACCCCACAGTCTCTAGGTATTCGAACCTATGCTCTGATACCACGTTGTCACGCCCCAAATTTCTACAAACCCGAGGCGCGACTGACGAGACAGAAAGTAAAATAAATAAAAGGACAAAAGTAATTAAATTCACTAAACATGCAGTCCGTTCTTATCCATACACGAAATAATATACAATACATCGTTCATCGGCCATTCGGGCTTAAGCCCTTACATAACAAAATACAAGTCTCATGGACCATAAATATATCACGTGCTCCACCCTATCAGGGCATCACAGAGTCTCAAGTGGCTGGAGGATCCTCATCTGAAAAATGTTGCCCACGAATGGGTCAGCACAACTGCTGGTATGATGAAATGCTAATGCCAGAAATAAAGCTAAGGCGTGGCATGTGCAAAGTGTACATTTATTCCTAAATGACATTCAAGCATCGTAGTAATATACATATGAATAGTATGCGTGACACACCCATGCACAACTCTATGCCACACCCATGTCTCGTTTACGAGTACTCCCCGATGGCTACAGAGTACCAATGCAATGGCCAATTTTGGGTTTTTCACCACAGGATCTACATCCTCATAATGCAAAGCACCATGTGCTTACCCACGCCATGTTCTCAAAGGATTCATCATATGCCAATATGCCAATGCAATCTCAATGAAACATGGTTTCCACAATATAGCATGCTCGAAACAATAATACATAAATCACCAGCTGATTCCACATGCAAGTATATCTCATATAATCAACTTAAAACACATGTCATGATTCACATTCATCATTCACTAAATTTCCATAAGGTACAAGTAACATATAAGCATATGTGCAACCAACTCTAAATCATCAAGTAAACACCTTCCACATAAGCACATAAGTCATTCCAGTCATTCACAAAATATTCCTAACTTAACTTTATTTCTAACATTAGCAAAACACCATACCTGATGGGTCAGTCACAACCCAAGAAAAACATGCACGATATGTAACTGAACTGGTCAATGAAAATGCAAGAGATCAGATCTCCCTCTCCTGTCCTGTAAGTGTCCCTAAAAACATAAATTCCAACTCAGTCTATTGTCATTTAAATTTATTCTATTCATCAAATTTTATGTCTTTAATTCATAGGTTTCTCTTCTGCTAAATTAGACTCTACTATTGAGTCCAGAACATGGAAGAAAATAAGTTTAGGTTCTCGTAGAACTCAATTCGGACACCGGGGTTCAAAAGGGCAAAACAGTCATTTTGCACTTTACACGTGTCCTTACATTTCGTGACCTCTTTTCACAAATCGAACTCCACGGTTGAGTTCGGAATGTTCGAGATAATAAAGTTTCACTATTTGTTTACCTAATTCGGAGTTCGTTTGACTGTACTTTAATTCGGGGGCATTTTGGTAATTTTAAAGATTTCTACGGGTCTTTTATTTTTTGGGACCCCGTCTCGTAAAATGGACCTCACCATTGGTCTCAGAATGGTCGAGATAGTCAAAATACACTAATGACTTGTCCCATTTGGACTCCGGGATATTTTTGAATATTTAATTAATTTAATTAATTAATTAATTAATTTAATTAATAATTTATTAATATTTTATTCATGGGGGGTCAAACATAATTAATCAAAGTCCTGGGGTTCAAATCAGATTTCTTAAAGTTCTGGGTTAAGGTTCAATTTTCAAAAGGTTCAAGGTCAAAATTGTAATTAATCAAAATTTACTATTCCCAATTCGGTTACCCAAATAGGGACTTATCCAGAACAGGGATAGGATATCCCTGTTCCTATTTCAATTTAAATTTCTGATTTCTTAAGTCTGTAACCAAACAGACCCGATCCCTTTTTAATTTAAAACACCAGCGCGACACATGGCAGGGGCGGTCCAGCCCCGCCCGAACCGGACCCGGAACCCGACCCGGTCACCCCCTTCTTCCCCGACTTTCCGGCGAAGTAGCAGTAGGGTTCCGGCGCCTTCTCCGGCGCCGGCGACCGATCTCCGGCGAGTTTTTCAAGTTTTAAAAATGTGATTCTCTCCCCCTTTTCATGTAGATCTCATCCCCAACCTCCATTTCCCTCAAAACCTTCCCCATCTTCTCGAAATAGAGGGTCAAACCCTCGGTCAACTCTCCGGCCAACTCATTTTTCTCCATTTTCCTTCGCTGGTTTTGGTTGATTCCAACTCCAAATGATTTCTACACTTTAGGGGGTTACTTTCCTATCACCCACATCTAATTTAACACATGAAATATCAACCCAATCCCCCATGGCCGTAGCTTGTGACCCACTTCTCTCTCTCATCTCTCAACTATTTCGGTTGGTTTCTTTTGCATTCTTTTCCATTTT